>CM060830.1:5790000-5995000 GCA_030762175.1 Metallyticus violacea
GGGGTCGGTGTTTGCCATCCAAATACACAGAACTGAACGGTTGACAAGTCTTTCTGTGCTGGTGTTTTTTTTTTTTTTTCCAGTAACTGTTTGCTTAACGTCGGTCACTACTTCGTATTAGTTTCATTACCCTCTTTATTTATTTATTTATTTATTTATTTATTTATTCCGTTTTACAATCTTTGATAGACTATAACCAGCACCAGAAGTCCAACAATTTGCCATAAATCGGCAATATTTATGCCATTTTTACCAACTCTTGCATGTGACTGTACACTCTTTACGGGGGAAAAAAATGAAGCAGTTGTGTTATATGGCACGTACTAAAGACGCTGACTGGTTTGTGCGTTCTGTTAGCTCTGTGGCAGAGTGTGCAGTGATGCCGTGGTTAAGAGTACAGGTTCGCCTCCCGGCATGAAACACTCATTTTTAATAAACTTCTGTAACATGTTATGACAAATTAGATTCGTAATTCGTTTCACATTAAGAGCAAGCTTTAACGCTAACACGTATAAAGAACATTATATTTCTTTCACTATTTGTTCTATCTAAATGCAATATGCTGCACGCGCATTCCCTGCACATGCACGAAGGGCAAAAGTTGACTTATGGGCACAAATCAAGAATCCTGGAATGTTGTAACCTCCCATCCAAACTACGATAGAAATCTGATATCTATGTCCCAAAGATTGAGGGCAGTTGTGCATGTTAGGGGTTCGTATACCCGATAATAATTTGTGTTTATTTCTATGTTCTTTCACTGTAGAAGATAAATATGTCTATTCATGTATTTATTTAGTTATTTGTAAAGAATGCGTTATTTTGTGATTACATTTTTGTGTGTGCATAGGTAATGTCTTAAAACTCAAATGATACGTTAAAATATTATATTAAGGCAACGCAGCGTTCTACATACAAAATAATAATAATAATAATAATAATAATAATAATAATAATAATAATAAAATAATAATAAAATAATAATAATAATAAAAATAATAATGATGATGATGATGAAGATGATGATGATGATGATGAAGATGATGATGATGAAGATGATGAAGATGAAGATGATGATGATGCGGAATTTGAATCCAGGAGATACGCAAAAGAGCAATGTCTTCTAAATCGCTCGGCCGCCGCCATTCTACCTGACGTTCTCTTTCCAGATGCTTATGAATTGTGATCATTACGTTTACAGGTAAAGCGCCCATTGCAGTGTGCACTCGCTGCATGCGCTTGTGAATACAGTGTTTACGAGCGTCCCCAGAATTCTCCGATCGACACGAAAAATATGGCGATGACTTTTTTATTGGGGGTAGGGGTTAAAGGGTTTACCATTCCTCAGAGAATAATTCTGTGGAACTTGCGTACAATTCACTAAAAATTGGTACATACAGTCCTCGTAAATTTATTTTTATTTTCATAAAAACAAATTCAAGACACGGTTAGAACGTATTTGGATGTTTTCTCAAAAAAATATTTAGTTTTAATTTAAGGTATGCATAATTAAAAAAAAAACAGTATGAAATGTTTCTAATTGTTTGTTTGAAACTTGTTGCAGAGAGTGAAGAACGACATCATGTCCTATACAGTCCAGACATCACCTTGCTGACCACGTGGAATTGACAGCAGCATCATGAAGGCTCCTAGCGAGAATCTAATCTCATTGAAGATCCTCCTCTTCTTTTTCTTTGGAGGTGTGTATCGTATGTTCATTTAGTGTGAGAAAGTTGCGTTTTCGCGACTGGACTGGCAGGAAACGGCGCTACGCACCGCTAACAAGCCGGCCGGGTCAAGGACTTGTTTCTGGACGGAAGTCAACTGTTTTGTGATTTCTAACGCGTGCGCACGGTTTCCATTGAACCATTAGATTAAGCATTTTATCCTGGATGCGTTAAGAAATTGAGCGTTCAGTTTCTACATCCCCAATTAGAGATGTTTATATTAGGGGCACGAATCACAGATTAGTTATTAGAACCTTCTCAAATTAATGCACATTTTAAAATATATATAAATTAACCTAGAGTAAGTGTTTTGGCTATATGCTCTTAATGCTACTAAATACGAGTAAATCCCGGTCGTGTTTTGTAATGTTAAGGCGTGATTTGAATGCAATAAAGTTAAAAAAAAAAAAAAAAAAAAAAAAAAAAACAGCAATTTTATAATGAAGCTGTTGAATTTCTAAGGAAAGATATAATAATTTATCACACAATGAACGTTAGGTGCTAAATATTCACTTAGATAACGAGTACTATAATACAACTTAATCGTACTTCTTTAAGATTTAACGAGGTACATTACCAATAAGTTTATGGTAGTTTCCCGCTAATGACGTTATTCTGTAACCAAACTGCTATCCTAGCGCAAAATTAGTACTTTACTATTGGCTATCGTGCTTTGGCGCGACTGTAGCGACGTGAAAAGAGTCGGAACTAATAGTAAATAGCACTAGCGATGTTTCCAACTATTATAAAGTGTGTTAAATTGTTGAGGATATTCCATTCCATTCCAGTGTCAATAAAGATTCATAAAACAATGAACAAAGTGTAATGGTTTTCTTTTGCAGGTTCAAAAGGTAAATTAAGTAAAATAGAAGCAGCAAAATTAATCGCTAACTAACCGACAATTTTGTTTGCATTACCAAATATTTAATGCACCAGCATTCTACTTTCTTTTACACTTCCCGTTACCATCGTATTACCACGTTTTTAGCTTTAATGTTATTTCTTTTAAAATCAAAAATGTTGTGTTCAATTGTGACGAACAATCAAAATATCTTCCGCACTGATTTTTTTTTTTTTTTTTTTCCCCCCCCACCGAAAGGATTATTTTCTTGTCCCTACTATTGCGTAGCATATTGTTTTAAGCTTTGTGCTTCACAAAAATGCAATAAATTAATGAACAATTCATTTATGCATTGAATGTGCGGTATGCTTGTAACTATTGCCTCATATTAAAAGCATTTTAAACCATGTCCATTACCTGATGTCTTCTACCGGTTAGACAAAAGTGCTTAATTTCTTGTTCGCTATTATTAATAAATAATAGTTTCGCTCATCCGGTAGCCAGCATATCCTTTGCGAATCTTAATTCACTTATCATGAAATAAACATTGCTACAAACGATCTCATTTTCCTATTACGTATTTTAGGTTAGCCAATATGCTGTAAAAGTAATGTTTGTTTCCTGCAGAAAGAGTGTGATGTACAATGATATACAATGTAAAACACCAATTTGAATGCCAAAATCGATGTGGTCGTAATGCAAAATGTAATTCTGTTACCAATACTTGCTAAAGCCTAATTTTAAAAATATTTTAAAGGGGATGCACTTAAACAAATACGAGGTAGATTAACTAGTTCATTGTTATAAATGAATTATAGTTAACGAAAATACATTCCATGTGCGCAAAATAAAAGCAGTGGTCGAAACACAAAACGTGTTTTAAAACGAATGTACGGAATGATATGCTTCGTGACGACTTGAAATCTTGGCAAGATGTTCTCAGTAGAGTGAGTGCATCTTAAACGTTGCTTAGCCAAGGACATCCTCGAAATGCAGCATGTATAAATAGACACTTGTTTACAATAGACTCATATTGTAAATGTGTTTATTTGACTATGTTGATGTGTAATTTACATTGCAGCTTTTAATATTCTGTTGTTAGAGGTAATTTAATAGCACATGGGTTATTAGTAAACATGACGGTTTGTTGAATTCAATTGCTAATTATTTTTATTGTATCCTAAGACTGTTGTAAGGCATTTGCAGGCGTATATCGTTAATGCGGAATACAGGATATTGGCGTCGCATGTAAATTTATTTATTTATTGTCATAAGAGGTTCATTGCTATGAAAGAATTTTGTTCATTAGGTCAAGAGTCAAAGCATATAGAAAATGATAACATTATTTTATCTTGTCTTACGAAAATATCTGTTTGGTATTGATGCTTTATACATTTTGGGGAATTGGATATTTTTAATGGATTTACTACGATGTGTTTCACATTTTATATTTACTTGTTTAGATAGTGAATAAAGTAGGCTAGGTACAGAAAGAAGCATATATGGTGTTAGTGCTATGTTTTTGTTAAGAATGTGTTTTTTGTAATGGGGCAAGCTATTCTCAAACGTTTCAGCGTATATAATTCCATTATATCTTCCGTATATACCGTGAGAGAAAAATGGAGAGAACTTAGCAATCATTTAAAAGAAGTAATACAAGCAGTAGGCAGGAGAATAATTGAAAGCCTTGAAAGCTAGTAACCCATCCACCATCCCGAGTAATACAGTACGAGTATTTTGTGGTGCTGGCAGTAAACCCGGCTTCTCGCTGAACCCATCTTATTCGCCGCTATCGCCACAGCTAACATATGTGTTTTATGAACAGCTGTTAAACGTGGAAGTTACATATTCATCAATTAAAACGTTAAATGTAAGAATATGTACTTTTTCTTTTCAGAGTAAACATAAAATTCTAGTGTTTTTCATTGAAATAAGAAATAAATTCACAGGGTGCCAAAAAGTGTATGCACACTTCAAGCAAAGAAAAAACTGTGTTAACATAACAAAACTGAATTCACACAAACAGAAAATGATGAGCACTAATCATCTTAGACTTTTACAGTTACAACAGTTGCTCAAAATGCTCACCATCGGCGTCGATACACTTCTGAGTACGTTGAACTATTGAATGAGCAACGTTTGCGAAAGTGTCCTCAGCAATTGCAGCACATGCTGTTTCAATTTCTTCCCGAAGTGCTGCCAGTGTAGCTGATTTTCTACGGTATACAACATCCTTAAGAGTTCCCCATAGGTAGAAGTCCAACGGAATTAGATCCGGAGAACGCGATGGAAGCCTCTTCGTCCTATTGCCTTTGAACTTCAACAACATTCTCGGTTTTCCAATACCACTTCAAAATTGCTTTCCGGTGTTCAAACGATAATCTTGGCTCCATTTGTTGTAGCAACGCAAGCATAACGTAATGTGATTCGCATCTGTTTTCAGAACATCATACGATAATCTTGACTTTATTTGTTCCTTGTTGATTTACCTGTCACGTAGCAACGCTATCATAATGTATGTGAGTCACATCTGTTTACAGAACATCATACTACACATTACTGTTGTTTTTCGGTCTAACTTTGAAATATATTAAATACTGTGAACGTGTGTGTATATTTTGGCATCCTCGGTATGTATAACACTACATAGTTGAGGTGGATAAATCTTTTCCCCCTTGTTATTCGGTTTTGATTGTTTATTGGTGGTTTCTGAATGACGTCAAGCATTTTATGTATTATTATTATTATTATTATTATTATTATTATTATTATTATTATTATTATTATTATTGGCAAAAGCATTATCTAAAACAAACCATTATCCAAGAGCAAATTTCACTGCATAAATACCATCTCGAGTTGCTATTTTTTTCTGTAATCACTTTCTTTGTAGCATTTTACGACATAAGAAGAGTGTAATATGACCACAATTACAAAGAAAGGGCTACCTGGTTTGTTTTAGTGTCAATTAATTATTATTCTGTAGAACTCTTTTCGAAGACTTTCCAATAATAAGAAAGCAAGAACTTGTAACTTCTAGGGTTATTTGAACAGAATTCTATTCAGCATTAAATTTGTGTCATAGCCGTAATCTGTGCATCCAGAAAATTAGGCACTGGCTTTAATTCACAGGAGGGGTAGTGCCAACATATTCGCCAACCACACCAACCCGGTGACTCATACTTTAGCGTCGTTAATGTTTCGGAATGCTTACATTCCACAATTATTAATGTCTATAGAGTCATCTGAAAGAGAATACAGGTGGTAAATGCAATTTCGTGACATGCACTCTCAGAATTCGGTCTTGCGAAATACCCAAGTTATCTCATAGCATTATTAGTTATTACAAATCTGGAGTCATCTGTGCCCTGAGCTGTTCTTACTGTAAGGTCCATAAGTTTCCGGCCTAACCGTTTTCTAGGTATGATAAAGACAAAAACAATATTTCACTTTTCAATATAGTTACCCTTTATTGCAATACACTTCTCACATCTTTGAATTAACATTTCAATCCCCACCCCCACCCCAAAATAGTCAGAAATCTTGTCTGCAAAATGGGCATAAACAGCACCCATCACTTCTTCTTCACACTTAAATTTCCTTCCTCGAAGTCCTTCTTGAGTTTTGAGAAGAGGAAATAGTCACTGGGAGCTAGGCCTGGGCTGTAGGATGGATGGTCGAATTTCTTGAAGTCACATTTCTTCACAGCTTCCTTTGCAACAAGAGCTGTGTACACAGGCGAGTTGTCGTGAAGAAGGCGCACACCTCCACTCAGCTTTCCTCACATTTTCTCTTTGATGGAAGCCAGCATAGTACTCCCCATTTACTGCGGTGTTCCTCCTCTTGAAGTCAATGAAGAGTATTCCTTCACAGTCCCAAAATATTGTGACCATGATCATCTTGGTTGACTGAGTGACCTTGGCCTTTAGAGGCGGGGCTTCGCCAGGTTTACGCCACTCCATTGGTTCTCTTTTGGACAAGGATCATAGTAGAGAAACATAGTTTCATCTCCTGTAAAATGGTTTGCAGAGCTTCTCTCTCGTTACCTGTCGGTTCCTGGTGGTGTAATGGTAACCATACTTGTCTCCTAAACCCAAAATCGCGGGTTCAATCCCGGCCATGATCGATGGATTTTTTCGGACGTAAAAATCCTAAGTATGGCTTCCTTCGCTTCCTTCGGAAGGGAAATAAAGCCTTGGGTCACGTGTCGTACATTTGCGGCAGGTAAAAGAACCTCAAACCTGAAAAAAAAGAGATCTCTGAGCAAAATTTATCAGCCGTTTCACGCCCTCAATTGAATGGGGGAAAAAATGGCAGCGTAATATGGTGAAGTTGGTGACGTTAGATATCAGTAGCAGAGGAGGGATAAGGGGTAAAGCTGAATTAAGGGAAACTTCACCCGTAACTGGTATGCTCAGTAAACGTTGCTTACTATGTAAATCATGTTTTACCTCTCAGAACCTTTCAAGACGAGTGCTTTGAGTTGTTGAGTGGTGAAATTGTGTTGCAGCAAGTTAAAATACGTCTTTAGTAATACTTTTCCCTCTCAGGGTGAAAACGTAAGTATATTATCTCGCATTGCGATATGTCTCAGCAGGAAATGGAGGTCATCCACACGCCAGTGAACTAAAAAAGAGGGGCTTTACTTATGTGGGAGCGTTAAAAAAGAAAAAGAAAAAATCCAAAAGTTTTTACCATCCAAAGTCTGGAAACCTCATTCTTCACTGTTTGAGCCTGAGGATAATTTGGCATTGGTCTCCCTGTCTAAAAATCAAGAAAGGCAGTGCTTCTAGTGCCTTCTATGCACTACAGTGCTTCAGTGAATGAGGAAACAGAGATGCCTCAGATAATTGAATATCATAATGCCATAAAAGGAGGAATGAGCGCACTTGATCTATTAACTCGACCAGCGGGAGCTGCAGAAAGTGACCTCTTACAGTTTTCTGCACAATTTTGAACATTTCGGTGGTAAATGCAGTTGTGATACATTCGTCATTAGCAGAAAACCATCAGAAATTACGTTTTGAGTTCATCAAATCCCTGGCATGGCAGCTAATTTAGCCACATCTCCAGAGAACGATGGACTTTCCACAGAGAGTTAAGACAAAACACTACCAGAATGCTCACTCAAATGGTACATTTCCAAACCACTGAGCAAAACGGGTTAGAAGTGCAAGGAGCTATAGAACAAAAGTATGTTGTGTAACTTGCAGAACACAAATATTATTTAGCAAATGCATAAGAAATATTTGTGAGGGTTTGTCTGTAGACACCTGATGAAATCACACTGGTTACTGACAAAGGAACTCTTAGACTCTTTGTTTTTTGTTTTTACAGATATCCTCGTGAAATTTAAACCTAACCCAGGGGTTACATTTTAACATTGTGCAATTCATAGCAATATTCACATTATAGTAAAATATTAGTGCACATTTCCCGCTTTGCCTTGTTACTATTGCCTCCGAAATTTACCGCCACGAAAATGAAACCCCCGCAAACGTAGCGTCTATTTTTACGATTTCATCATCTATTGTACTTGTACTCTTTCATGAAAACATTAGTTTTTGACAGAAATGCAAACAGAATATCTTATATGTAATAAAATGATTCCTTCACCACGCTATAAGTAACAAAAAGTAATAGAAATAACTGAGAATATTCTTGTAATAAACTTCGCGAACTAATTTGAGAGTAAAGAGGCTGGTCAATCAATCAAAATTGTTTTCTCCCCATGCTTTAATAGACATGGGCATACCATTGCATTTCCGCATTTAACTGTACCTTAAAACAATTCTATCAGCTTATAATATTATAACTAGTGGCAATTGTGAAAATTAATTAAGATGCACAAAGCTGCACTGCTGGACAAAAATGCAATATAAACATATAACAATGGCGACTACATATTACATAAAATAAAGAAATTCGTATTAACAGAGAGCAAATAAAACACATTTAAGGTACATACAATGTCAAATGCCAGTTTATTGGTTTATTTATGGACGCTCTTTAACATCTCAGATAATCAGCGTCCCATTCAACTCAGGGAGTGAAATGGCCGACAAATTTTGCTCAGAGGCCTGTTCTTGCAGGCTTGAGGTTCTTTTTCGTGCCGTAAATGTACGACACGGGACTCACGGCTTTACTTCCCTTCCGTAAGTCCATCGACCCTAGCCGGGATTGAACAGGCGATCTTGGGTCTACAAGGCAAGTATACTAGACCATCAGGACCGACACAGTGTAAGATGAGTGTAGTTGTGGAAAAGTGGAGAGTATTGGTCGACGCCAGTCTCCCCCCCCCCCCGAAAAAAAATAACCCACACGAAAGGAAGAAATGTTAATTTTAGAATATATAATATTTATTTCGAAAATCAGTTTTGCTCTTTTTTTTTTTTTTTCGCTATAAAATTGTGCAAAGAGTGGCTTGGAAAAAAATTCAAATGGTAAGCCCTTATTGTTTTCAAAGTAATAAGCATGAAGTTGGGCCGGTGTTGTGCTGGACTCCAAGTTGCAGCAGGGTAAGCTCTTTTGTGTTCCCAGACTTGCTAAACGAATTTTGGGCAATTTTAAATATTTTTGCCATCTTTTATAAATTTATTTCATTCTCTCGTAGACATATGGATTTAATATTCTGTCCATTATACTGCCTTAATCATTTTAAAATATTCTTTTATTATGTAAAGTGGGCTCCCGCGGTCGATGCTATAAAGACGGAGGAAGTTATTATGTAGCTGTCAGATGGTATTGTTAAACACTTTGTTTTGTTGTATCGTTGTCTATTACACCATCTTTGATTAATTATGAAAATGACTTAATACTTTGAGCTAAACGTCTAATTATTTTAAGATTTTAAAATACTGTTTATAATTATTATGCTCAGTAAATAATTTACATTTAAATGAAATATTAAATATAAATTGGTAATAGCTGTTTGGTCTATTTTTGTAAACGCACACTTTTTTGAACATTTAGAGAGATTGAAGAACTTCATCAAATCATCCAGAAAGGTTATGTGTTTAAGCATAAACAAGACTTCGCACCTTTTGTTTATTACTTTGGTGAATGTTTCAGGTATAGGATGTCTGTTCCCGTTTCTGCCGCTGCATATGCAGAAAGTTGGCCTCACTGCATTCGAAGCGAGAGTTGTATCCGCTGTAGCTCCACTAGGTAAGATGAACCTCACTGCATGCTCCTCATTTGAGCAATGAATGTACACATTATTTTAAGTTTCAAAGGTTATTATTTTTGGTAGAGTTCCCGTTTTATTTTCTTCCCTGTCTGTGTGGGTTCACAAGGATCATTAGGGCTCTGTTCCTCACAAGTATAGTCTAATATATATATTTTAACTTTAGATACCGCGCTGTAAAATGACTAATACTGAAATTGGAGCTCTGATAAAAATACTTTGTTTTAAAGAGTTTAATCCCAACAGAAATAATAAAAGGAATTATATTTGACATAAAGAAATTCTTCCCCTTCATTTTTGATGGTTAAAAAGTGTGCTGCTGAATTTAAGCATGGTCGTACATGTTTCCGAGAGGGCGTCTCAAAACTGCTACAACCGAGGAGATTGTGACAAAAATTCACAATGCCGCACTCAGTGATCGCCAGTTGGCTGATACTGCAAAGACTTCGATAGGTACCGCCATGGGTGGCCAAGGTCGTTAAGGCGCGGACTCGTGAGCGGGAGGTCCGGGATTCGAATCCCGCCGGGACCGTCCTCCCTGTGTGAGGTTTTTCCTCAGTCCTCATAAATAGCAAATGCCAGGGAGGTACCCTTAACTTAGGCCTGGAACGTTTCCTTCCTTAAAAAAAATTCTTTCCCTACATATCATTTCATCTGATGTATCATCAGTGTTCATGTCTGTGTGCCTCAGTAGTAAAATGGAGCGTTAAACACTTTAAAAAAAAAAATCGATAGGCCGTGTCCTTTTAAACGAAGTTGACTATGAGAAAACTTTCCGCTCGATGGGTGCCGCGTTTGTTAACAATGAACCAAAAATGCATTCTAATGAACATTTCGCTGTTTAGACTTATTTAAACGCAATTCCTGTGATTTTCTCCGACATTTCATAACAGTAGATGAAACATACACGCCAGAGATAAAGGAGCATTGCGAACAGTGAGTGGCAACAGGTGAAAGTGCATCAAAGGTTTCATCTGTCATGGCTACGGTTTTCTGGGGTTCTCATGGTGCTCGTAGACTACCTCCAGAAGAGCAAAACCATCACCGGGGAATATTGTCTTCACTACTGGACCAACTGAAGGATGCTGTTCAAGCTAAACGTAACACTGCGAAAAAGACATTTCTCTTTCATCACAGTAATGCTACTTCACGCACTCTGCAATTGTTGCTGCAAAATTGCACCACTTTCGCTTCCAAGTGCTTCCACATCCGCCATATTCGCGGATTTGACTCCCAAACCTGAAGAAATGGCTGTATGGACGAAGATTCACATCAAATGATGAAGTTGAAGCTGAGACAGACACTTATTTTCCACAGTTGGACAAATCTCATTTCACTGAGAGTTGCTGGATTGGAAGTATTGATTTACAGAATGACTATGTTAAAAAAAAATAAAAAGGAAAAAATCTTAAATTGTGTGTTTTCTTGGTGAGCGCAGAACTTTAGAACGCCCCGCGAAGTAATAATACTTTTACGACTAGTTTAGTGGAGCTTTATTAACGAGTGGGTCGAGTTAGAATAGGACCCCGCGAACCGATAGAGATCTTTATATAACGGGTTGTATAAAATATTTTGTGTATTTAACGAAAGAGTATCAATATTGTCACAAAATAAATGTAAAATAGTTTAGATGATGCAGATAGGCGCGTTATCATGTTGTATGACTGAAAGATTGTCTAACTTCTCACGCATAGCAATGCGCCTTTTGTTTTGAAGCAACGCGTGTGTTCAAATTTAAATTGAGCTTTATGTCGCTTCATGACACCGTAGATATGTTTTAAGTAATTATTTCTTTCCTGTCATAATGAACTAAAATAATTTTTGCGTGTGTTTTCTTTTATTTCAAAGAATTTTTTGTTTTTATTATTAAATAATATCCATTCGTAATGCGATCATGAGGCATAATTTCACACATAGGCTAACTGGAACATAGTTATGAAATCGCTAATACATCATGTTAAGACAATAAAAGTAAGATTGTGCGTCGTTGAAATTGTAGCCTTACACACTGAAATATGTCGTAACGATGCTCAATTGAAGAATAAGTTTATAATGTTCTTTTGTAACATTGGTGATGCCCTTATGAAATATTTTTAAATGTAATCAAGTTTTATAGAGGACATCTCTTTGGTTTATTTAAGACTCTCTCTAATTCTTAGGTCATCGGACGTCCCATTCAATTCATGGCGTGAAATGGCCGATAAATTTTGCTAAGGTTCTTTCAGTGTTTCTTCTAATACTGGACCCATGGTTTTATTTCCCTTCCAAAGGAAGCCATACTTAAATTTTTTACGCCCTAAAAAAATTATCGCCCCTGATTGGGTTTGAACCTGCGATCTTGGGTCTATGAGGCAAGTATGATTGCCATTAGACCATCAGGACCACCATTTATTTCAAGTTACAACGAAGATAAAGCAAAAGAACAGTATTCGATATCAAAAAAGTTCGTCATGTAGAAGCAGCGTAAACTAAGCGAATTCATCAAGTAGAACACTTTAAAAAAGAATATAAGGTCCAAATTATGACCATATAATTAATGAAATAAATTATGGCATTACTGTGTGGTATTAGCACGATAAACTTATGTGTCTGTGTGCGTGAGAGAGACGAAAACATGTTACTATTCAGAAACAATTAGAATGTACTAAGCAAATATACACAATCAACAATATACGATCGAAAGCTCAATCTATTTCCAATGGCTTATAAATTTAATTTAAATGTCATTGTATTAAAAACATGTAATGCCTAAGTTTTCTGAAGGTTATTACAGAGCGCTCTTACATACAAATATAATTCTCATACACATATTAGATTAATATTTCACATTTACTATCTTCACGACGATACTTTTGTTAAATATAAGTTTTTTCTTATTTTATTTAAATGGTATACACCGAGTTTCGTTGCAAAAAAAACCAGCATTGGTACGGCTAGAGCGATTTTTAAATTTTGAGTTTCAGGTGAACCCCTACCTAATAGTTTGATTACACTGATTTCCGGAAACTATTTTACAAATGTTATTTCAATGACATATACCGAGTTTCCTTTAGAAAAAAAAAACATTAATGCCGCTACAGCGATTTTTAAATTTTTCCTTTAGGTTACCGCAATGATCCAATTTTAGTGGTTAACGAACTCGACGAATCGTTTGTTAATTAATCGTTATATTCAACATTCGTCGGGAAAAAGTAAACATTGTGACCGCTAGAGCGTTAACACACACACACACACACACACACACACACACACACACACACACACACACACACACACACACATACACACATTTTATGGTCGTAGGTGCCCAGTACTAGGATCGATGGAAATTTGAAGAAAAATTTCAAAAATATTTTCATAGATAAAGCCGCAATAGCTACATTCCTTCGGAATTTGCTAAAATTCATGACCTACGTCGTTTATCTATGACTCCCAGATTAAACTCGGTTCTATTAGTTTGAAAAAAGAAGTTCTATTTAAAATTGAACACGACATATTAAGATTCACTTTTGCTATTGAAAATTGTGAAACAATCCTTTACCTTTGCTACATTAGTAGATAAATGCACTTTATTTAATTAAAGGAATGTACCTATATGACAATAAAATACCTTAATATAAATCTGTCACTTGGATTAGGTTGTGGGGGGTAGAATTTGGTACTTGAGCCTTGCTCATGGCTGGCCGTTTAGGTCTAGGCCCCAATGGGGCACCTGCAGAAGAAAGGGATGAGGGAGACACTGAGCGGCCTAGGATTCAAGATGGTGATGGGCAGAAGTAGACTAGGTTCCTAAAATGATTCCAGAGTGAAGCTCCCCCCCCCCCAAGTAGCTTGAGCTCCCCAGAAGATTCACTGTCATACCAGATAATGGGGCAGTAACCATTATAAATTGCAAGCTTCTGTCACAATGCACCAGCCCACCTCTCATATTTTTGACCTGTAACAGAACTAGTGGAATAAAAGATATGAAATGGGAGAGCAGAAGATTTGTGGGATATAAAGATCCAGTATTGCCTAAGTGACCAGAGAAAACCATGAAAAAACCCCTAAGAGATTTGAATCTGGAACCTCCAGAATGAAAATCCCAAGTATTATAGCTTGGGTAACCCGCTCAGTAGGATGGTGGATACTGCAACAATTCACACTTAAATGTCTCAATTTTCACATCTCTAAATTACTTTTGTGAGCAGATGCAATGTCTTGATGAAAAATGACTTTTTTCTTGGGCAAACTGGGGCTTATCTGACAAATTTTTTCATATGCTACAATCTGTCAAATATTTAGGATCATTTGATTGGAAACATCTTCAGTAGTTTCTTGCACATTCCTTTCTCCTCTTTTCTTCATTGGCTAGGGAATGTGGAACCCATTTTGTACAGATTTTTTGCAACTTTAAATGTTCATGAAGTATATGTTCAATACTGATACCCACTTTCATACTTAGCATTTCAACAGTAATATGTTGATTTTCCTCCATCAAATTCCTCACAGCTTCCCGAGGCCGGCAGAGTCAGGGCTGTATTTCAAAGTCTCTTGTACTTCTTTAAATGATAGAATCCATCTTGCAATGTTATCAGATAAACACATTTGATCATCACGGACAGCTATCAAATCTGTGCAGGTTTTGTTTTTCTATCTCTCTCTCTCTTTCACTAGCTTATAGCATGTGAAAATGTAGAATCTAAAGTTTTCTCTAGAAATATTCGTGATTATTCACCAGCTATTGAAATAGGACTGGAATCAATATACTATATGACAGTGACTATGCCAGTTTAAACTTGCTCTTATGCATATTTTGATAGCTTAAGATCCTTTGTTGTGTTAGTTAAATTTTTGTAGATATTACTGTTCAATGATGCAAAAATTTTTGAATGCCCTTTGTACGATTCTTGACAAGTCCATGTATTATTGCATAAATGTTTTAATGGAAGATGACTGATTTTTTTAACAACATTGCTTCAAAACTGCAGCTATAATCTGTAGGTCATTCCAAAAATTTGTTCATTATGTATTCCATCTATTTCCGTTAGTAGACTATTCCATTACTCTAAAAATGGTTTATCTCTCAATAGCCTAGTTTCTTTAAATTCTAATGATCTATGCAGCATAATATTCTTTTCTCCCAACATTGGCAATATCTCTTTATTCAAACCTTTCACTTACATCTTTCAACTTGATAGCTCCAGTTCTGACCAATGCAAATCTTTCTCAGTTTTATTACAACATTCAACATATTTTTCCCTACACCATATTTTTTCAGTGAATTCAGGTAATATCTTTAAATTTAGCAGCCATTTTTATGAAGGAGAAAACTCCCCATAAACTTGAATTTGATATGAATTTATAGTGGAGTTAAACTATCTTTTATAAAGAAATTTATAATTACACAATGCTCAATTTTATTTATTTTATGTAATACCCTCAACATTTGTGGTTTGGAGAGCTGTATTAAATAAACTATTGAAATAATGACTTCATATTTCCAATGAATGATTAGATGAACGTTTAAAAAAAAAAAAAAACTATTATCTTGCAATTGCATGGTCAGCCAGGTTGTATATATGTGGAATAATATTAGAAATGTCGAAAATGTTATTTATGTTTCAGTGGCACTTATAGGACCACTCCTGGCCTGCCCTCTTGCAGACCGAGTATGTGGTACCTCTCGAGTAAGCAATGGACGTGGGCTGCGAATGTTGCTGACAGTGATAATGCTACTTGGCGCAGCATGCTATGCTCTGCTAATGTGCATTCCAACGGTGACTCGACTTGACCCTGAGCGTAAGCCAGATGTTGCCATGATCTGTGGGCCACAGGGAGCCATCCTGCAACATGAGAGATGTGTTGACCCAGCTTGTCATACTTGGGATCCCAGCCATGTGAGTGTGCTACTAGTATGGTTGAATAAATGTTTATTTAATTCAGTACATGAATTCTTACAACCATTTAAATTAATAAAAAATATGTAGTTGAGTGGAAGAAAAGGCCCTAAGACCTCAACTCTGCCAGTATAAATAAATACAATATTAGCAGAGCCCAGAAGTTAGGCAAATGCCATTTCTATCTGGATGGATATACTTCAGAGTCAGATAGAAATGAAAATGTTTCCTTATATTTGCAGTCGGTAGGGCTGGTTTTTAATTTGCCCTTTTTTCTTTCTTTTCTTTTTTTTTTTTTTGTCTATTTTGGCTTTTGTTACCTATTTTAAAGTTTAAAACATTTTTGAATTGTTATGGATTTTTTTCTGCAATTATGCATTTGAAAGTACATAAAAATTTCAATATATTAAAATGAAAAAAATTTATAATAATTAAATACCATGTTCATCTCACAAAAATATCTATTGAGAATCTTTTTATACATTTATTTCATTTCAAACAGTCAACTCAACTCATTCACTTAAACATAACATGTAACTACTACTAATTGTCACACACTAGACAATAAAAATGATACCAAATTTCTAGACTTACATATTGGCAACTACTTAAGTCAGGAAGCACATATAAGAGTATTATGCCAAAGCTAAAATCAGCAATATATGTACTTCTCTAATTACAGTCAACTCCCAATAATTTGCTACAATAATGCAGGAACTCTGCAAGTTATTTGCAAAAGTTTGTTTCTTTCACTTCAAAATCAATACATTTGAAACATTGCAATAAATTTTAAAAATAATAAACATGTCATATTTCGTTTTTGAATTGCGGGAATTTTCACAGTGAAATATAGTATAACATAACAAATTATTATTGAGGAAATCACTCAAATTTCACTAATTTAGTTCCACTTACTAAAAAAAAAATTCCAAAAAATGTTTAAACAGGCAAACATCATTTTGGCTCCAGTAAACAAATGTAGTTTAAAAAACCTCCTAAAAACGAACACAAAAGACAAAATTCCTCCAGAAAAACAATCAGGCATTTATGAAATTGCTTGCAAAGATTGCAATATGAAATATATAGGCAAAACAAAAAGAAATATCTCCATACGGTTTAAGGAACACATGAGGCATGTAAAATATAAACACATGGAAAAATCAGCAGTGGCAGACCATTTCTGGCAAAAAAAACCACGAATTCCAAAAGGTACCAAAACTCTTAAAAGCTCTTCAAAAACCAATAGAATTGACAGTGTGGGAAAATATATTCATAAATAAAAACAAAGAAAATTTGGTTAATTTTGATCTTCCAAACAATAGCAACCTTATCACAAAGTTCATAAAATCTACGGAGAAACATCTGAATACACGCGGGAAAGCGGACATTGGGATCATGCTGACGATGAAGGCCTTTGAAACATGTCCAAGTAAGTGGAACTAAATTAGTGAAATTTGAGTGATTTCCTCAATAATAATTTGTTATGTTATGTCATATTTCACTTAACGGAAAAAGTCAGCCTTGTTTTTGTCCTTGAAGACTTCATTTTTTCTGATTTTAGCACACAAATTTTAGGAAAGCTATGTAAGAAAACTATAAGTCATCAGCACTTTCAGTATACAATAGAAGCATATCATGAAGGAAGTATTGACAGCGGTACTAGCTTGGTTGTGATCAGCACCACAAGTCACACATTTCACAATCCTCCTGAAGGGAAGAAGTGTGCTAACTTGGCTTAAATGTATTTGGCGTAATAATTTGAGGGAAGGGAGATGCCTTCATTGAAAGGCAGAAAGATACATTACATGTGAAAATTTGGATGACCAACCAGGTAAAGGTGAAATGTTCTATGCACAAAAAAATAAATCATCATCTCTTCATAGAATAGGAGACTGTTCTGGCCTCATGTCTCTCTCCATCTACTGCCACAGGTGGCCAAGATCGTTAAGGTGCAGACTTGTGAGTAGGAGGTCTGGGGTTCAAATCCCGCCAGGACTACCTCCCTGATTAAGGTATTCCATGGCTGGTAATCATATGTCATTTTACTCATCTTCTATATTGATTTATTTTAACATTATTGAAAAAATATCTCATTCTCCTCTCCTTTTTTATTTTGTCCATTATTGTGTGTCCATTAATGTTCTAAAGTATCTCATTTCTGATGCACTTATTTTATTCCATTTACTTTTCTTAATCATCCATATTTCACCACCATACATTAATGTTTGAATCGTCACTGTTTTGTAAATTATTAAGCTTGTATCTTTTCTTATTCCCCCCCCCCTTTTGATGTTCTTGCTATTATTCCATAATTGTTTTGGAAGTTACTTACTTTATTGTTTATTTCTTGGTTGTGTTGATATGTTATAGTGCATCCTAAATAGTTAAATTTTTGTATTTGTTTCAGCACTACCTAATTCATTACTATTTTGGATGTATGAGGGACTTTCCTTGAAAAGCCATTACTTTCATTTTAATGGTTGAGATTGTGAGTCCATATTTTTCTAACATAGTTCCCAGTTCAAAAACATTTTCTACAATTCATGTAATTTTTCTTGAATTGTTATAATATCACCAGCATAGAGTAGTATATTCATTGTATTATTCCTATTTAACAGAATTCCTCAAAATATTTTCCCACTTATCTCTCTTAGAACTTCATCCATATATATTAAAACATTGCAGGGATAGACTACACCCTTATCTTAAACCACTATTAACTATAATTTCTTCTTCCTAATCTAATCCTCATTTTAGTTTCATATTGTGTAGTACTGTTATTAAATGTCTGGAATATTATTTTTTTTCTAATATTTACCAAAGAAGGTTTCTCTTTACTCTATCATATGCCTTTTCTAAATCTATAAAGGCTACATGTGTCTGTAGATTAAATTCCCTTCTAAATAAAAACATAAAAAGAGAGAGAGAGAAGATGAACCACAAATTATCCACATGCTAATTATCGACTGTATATCATATTAGTTCTGAAGCTAGCCTCAAAATGGATTATTATGCTGTTATTTTAATAAATAATAACTCAGTAATAATTTTGTTTACACATTATATTTGTTTTCCAGATCGGTTTAGTGAACCTGAGTGATTGCTATTACAACTGTGATACTGGTCTGGATGAACCAGAAACCTCAGGTCTAGATTTGCCAAAGGAAGAAGATGAAGTGTTTCAACCACCTATAGAAGCTGTGCCAAATTTCTATGATGATGATGATAATGAGAATGACGAGGAAGAGGAGGAAGAGGCCAAGGATGCAAAACTAACAGAATATGATGAGGAAACAACAGATGGCAATGAGGATGAAGACGATGTGGAAGATGGAAGTGGAGTTGTGAGTAGAGCATAATGTCTTACCTTTGTATCATGGATCAGGATTTGAATGTAATACCTCCTTCCTTAAACATTTTTTTTGACATTCATTTCCAATTTATATTTTCATCTCATGTACAATCAGTGTCTACTGCCTCTGGTGCCTCAGTAGTAAAAATGGGAGATGACCTGGGTTCAATACTAGACGCCATAAGTGGGATTTATGGTGAACGAAATGGCTCTAGGGCAGGTTTTCTCCAAGTACTCTGGTTTCCCCTGCCTCTCAAGAGCATTTTCACCTGAGATAATGGTGAAGCAATGATAGAATGATAGGAAAACAAACATTTATTTACACTAGATTAGATTAGGTGTTTTCTTAGGTTTGGTTTAAGAAATTTGCCATAATAAAACTTTATCCCTAATCCCTGCTTCTTGCAGTGCTATCTAATGCATTTTATTACATAATGAGAAAGCATATATTGATTTTTAGTATAATGTCCCATAGTCTGTGTCTGCAGGCAACATTTGAAATTTAATATCCATGTTCATTTAGTGCACTTCTAGCTATTGGTACTACCATGACATCAGCACACCATGCCATGGTTTTCTCCTTCTCACTGTGCTTTCAGCTATTTTTGGGCAGAGTTGGTTGTATAATGGTGTCTGGTTGAGTGCATATTAAATGGTGTATCTTATGCTGGTGGGCTGCGAGGCAGTGGTGGCTGGTATTTAGTTGAAAAACTGTTGTTGATAATTTTTTGTTTGTTTTTATTGTTGTGAGGAGTTTGTATGTTTTTCTGTGTTTTGTTATTTATTCTATGCTAACTGTTTTTGAGGAATTGTTCTTTAGTTCTGTTTTTTAATTAAATGTTTTAATGTCCTTCAATGATTTGGTAGAATAGTTGTTTGTTCCTTTTATGGGTAGGGAATCTGTATTGGAATAGTGTTTAACAGCCATTTTTACTGATGAGGCATCATAGGCGGTGAACAACATGAAATGAAATGTTACATTGGGAAAGGTTTTTTTTTTTAAGGAAGGAAGCATCCTGAGTCAAAGTTCAGGATACCATTTGTCATTTATAAGGCCTGAGGAAAACCTCGGAAAAGAACCTCAGTCAGGGAGGATGGTTCTGGCAGTAATGGAATCCCGTTCATGCCTTAACAATCTTGGCTATTCGTGGCAGTGCTAGGGAATCTGCTATTTCATTTCCAGTTAGATCAACTTGTGAGGTTATTCATTCAAAGTGGATAGTTTTATTTAAATTGGTGAGTGTTTTGGTTATTTGTTACATCTGATTGATTGCTAAGGAGAGGGCATTTATATATATGATACTATTGCTTTTAGCTCTGATTTAGAATCTGTTTTGTTTAGAACTCTTTCGTTAAATGCTTCTAAATCATTTGTTGTACTGCCACGTAGATGACTTTGAATTTTTCATATATATATATAAAGCTGTAGTCCCAAAGCGAATGTTAATTTCATGGCTCCAGTAATAAATGTTAATAGCATTGTTTCTGAGTAGTTTTTTATTTATTTTTTCTGTATTTGCAGCAGTGGTACTGACCATTACTTCAGAACCATATTTCATTATAGGTTTGAAGTATGCATTATATGTGGTGTTCATTGTTCTTGAGTATTTCCTCATGTTGCTCCTGCTAAGCATTTCAGTAGGTTTAATCTTTTGTTGACTTTAATGGCAGTGGAATTTATACCAGATGTTTCCGAGTTAATGATACACACTTTCAGGCAAATTCATTAGTTTGAGCTCAGGAACCCTGGTCTGGAAACAATGAAGTCAAGAATTATAAGTGAAATTCATAGTATATTGATGTAATGCCTTTATTTAAATGTATTGCTTTCAAAAGGTGCTACATTCACAACAGATGTTCAAAGTGACATCCCCAGCTTTGATGTAGGCCTGATATAGTTTCAAAAAGTTTAGCTGTACCCATTGGAACAACCCTGGTGTCATTGGAACAATGTCACAGGCAGCGAAAAATCTTGTCAGAAGATCCTTTTCATTCTCGACAGATTTCTCATAAACAAGACTTTTCACGTAACATCTCAAGAAGAAATTAAGTGGGGTCAGATAAAGTGAATGAGCTGGCCATGAAACAGGACCTCCTCTTACCATCCACTTTTCAGGGAATATCTGGCACACAAACTGCAGTCTACAGAACTTCCCATCCAGACTGATCATGTCCAACACATCAGGCTATCTGCATTGCAGTAATAGAGTTTTCTGTCCCCACCCTCACCGCCACAGGTGACCGAGGTTGCTAAGGTGCAGGCTTGTGAGCAGGAGGTTTGGGGTTTGAATCCCTTCAGGACTGTCCTCCTTTACTGTGGTTTTTTTCCAGGTTTTCCTCAGTCCTCATGAATGGCAAATGCCAGGGAGGTACCCTTAACTTAGGCCTGTTTCCTTCCTTAATAAATATCCTTTCTCAATATATCATTTCATTTCATATATCACCAGTGTCAACTGCCTGTGGTGCCTCAGTAGTAAAAACAGGCTTTAAACAATCACACTATTCCACCACCATCCTTCCCTACTCTCATTTTGCATGTCTACATATTAGTTGGGTTAGCAAGGACATACAAAGACATCAGTGTATTATTTCGTACAAACAATTGTTGTAGGTTCTCATATTACACTGTTACATGGCATTTCACAACAATATTGGCTTATAACTTTTAATTTGTTGTTTTCAGATCAGGGTTTCTGATCTTAAATTGATAAATGTGCTGTTTTCCATAATCTCTGAAAGTTTGTATCATCAGCTCGGAAACACCTGTCTAATGTTTCCAGCTGAGTTTGTTACCTAAAGTCACTTCTAGGTGCTTGGTCTGTTCACTTTTGGTTAATCCTTTATTCAGAATTTGAAGTTTTAAGTTTTCAATCTTATTTTGATTTAAAGTAAAACACTAAAAATCATGTCGTCACATTAAAACTCTCTTTAAGTTTCACAAACACACTTATAAAAGTAATTTTGGTACATGTTTTGTGAGGTACATTCCTCACATTGTCAACCAAAACGACGACTGAGGAGCCAATTTCAGCAAAGTATGTATGTTACTATGCTTGCTCTGGTGGTCTGTTAATGAACTTAAACAATATGTTGTCTGCTTCCGGTATATCAAAATTCATAAGTTTGTATTCATATTTTTTATGTAAATTTTTTCCCATATATTAAGTTCTTTCGGATGTTGAATTGTTTTTAGTAATGTTATGTCCTTCTCTATTTCAAGTTTTCAATTTTGTGTTTTAGTGTGAAGAACTGATATGCTGTTTTGTTGGTATTCATTTCTATATTGTTCTCTTTAATCCATTTATGCAACAGTTATTCATAAACTGTGTCAAATGCTATAGTATGAATCTGTGTATTTCCAGGATGAAACTTCAGGAGACGGCAGCACTACAAGACGTAGGAAACGTCAGACAGAAGCTCCAGTAGAATCTGATTTGCCTCATCTCTGTTACACACATCAGAATGGCCATATAATGTGTGAGGTGTACACCAAGTATAGTAAAGGGATCATGCTGAATGCAAGCCTGGATAGTAATGATGGCGAGAACCCACAGGGCGAGATGTGCCACTATGCCCTTTACAGTGGCGGTAAACATTTCTCATGTCGCATTCCATCTACGCTTCCTTCAGCATGCAGGATACGCTGCAATGTGGAGCAGTCAAACAATCCTAGCTACCTTCTTGGGGACAACCAGTGTCAACAGATCAAGGGTGACCCTGTGCTTACTTTCTGGTCTTATCTTGTTGTAAGTTTCTAAATATTTGTTTTCTGAATTTGTTATTTTAATTATCATATTGAAATCAATGAAAGGGAAGAAAGGAATAAAATGTAGCAATAGATATCATTACTTTTCCAATACTACAAGAATTACTTTATTTATCTGAATATAAAACAAGATTTTTATTTCTTTTACATTTTGAAAATTGGGGATCATCTTAAATTCATATATTAAAAAAATAAAAACTAGCTGAGTTAATGTTTTCATCTTGTACTTATACAATTATTCATTAATCATGGCATGTTCCTTGACATTATGACATCATAGTAGCAGGAAAAGCGAGAATACAGTGGCCAATAATGCAGTAATTTTGCACTATATATTTGTACTGCAATGCATTGCGACAAGCAATATCATTTTTACTATAAACTTATACTCTTGAATCTATTAGCACTGATGATAATATTGATATAGAGATGGTTTGGTGACATAATTCATTTACTTGGTTTTTTTAATTGGATATGTTTCAGGAACTATTTTAGTTTCAAGAGTAAATTTTACCAACTAAGTTCTGGTTTGGTTATGGGTAACCCTCTTTCACCTTTCTTGGCAGATTTATTTATGAGTGATTTTGAAATTTGCCTAACTGATACTTTTCCTCTAATTTTAAGACTTGACACAAATAGTGGACAAAACATTTTTCATTAAACCTAAACAACTTGTTAACAGTGCCTTAAAATTATTAAATTTACATGAAAGATTAATACAGTTTATACTAGAAATTCAAAAGAATGGGTGAATTCCCATTTTAGACTTGGAGATTATAAACTATGTCGTGAGCTTCGAGACTCATCGTTGGATATATTTGATAAATTTCTCTGACTACCTGCATAGTATGCTTCTACCAGTTGGTTTTCAGCTGATGATGGTAGCAAATGTTTCCAAAACACGTCCAATTAAAAAAACCAAATAAATGAAGTATAAGTGTCACCAAAGCAACTTTATATCAATATTATCATTTTTAATATCAATAAGAACAGAATTATCAAATAAAATTTTCAGTTAATTAAATATGGTGGACGATTGTTGTTCAAAATCAATTTTCTGTATGCACCTTAGAATACTGTAACTAATTGCAGGTTTGTGGTGGGTTTACTTGTGCATTTACTATGTTTCCATATCTCATAGCACTGCAATGCTCAGTTTAATAGGGTTCCAACTTTCCTAAATCCTGATATCATAAATCAAATTCATAATGCTATTTGCCTAATATCATGGCATATTCTTCAAAATCACTAATTTCTTGACATTAGAAAACAGATGTTAGGCTTTGAGCCTAAGTGGTGTTATTACTACTTAAAATTAGTTGTTTCCACGAAAACTGTTTTCATATGAATGATCTAATATAGTTATACAATTAAGAAATTATTTGTTCTTTGCATTGAAGAGAAAGATTAAGGACTTTGAGGTGACTAGTTGTATCATCAGGGAAAGTAGATCAAAAAAATTTAATTTTGATGTTCAGAAGTATGCAGACAAATGACACAAAGAACAAAATTAATAAATTATATCAAATATTTTCCCAGAAGTTTTACCCAAGTTAAAATAAGAAAGATCATCATGTTCAGTATTACGATTGTCCAGAAATGTTTTAATCTGGTTATGAGGCATTGCTTTTGAAAGAACACAATGTGTCATTTTGTTGATGGTACTCATGACTTTTAAAATTTCATACTTTTGGCAAACAAATTCTCTTCTGCTGCAACAATTATGTTCTGCTTTGCAAATTCTGCATCCTTAAATGATCCGAGTTGTGTCATTATTAGCCCTATTTTAACACTAAGATATGCAGCCTATTCATTAACATTGTGGTCTTGCACATATTCAATTATTCATTCATAGTTTCTTTTTCAGTTACTCTATCGTTTATTCATTACAGTTCTCTCTATTCCTGAATATTTTTCATATTGTTTGCTATGAGTGTTATAGTATGTCTATAAATTATACTTCTTTATTGTGTTAAATACTTTGCCATACATTTAACTGAACCACTGTAGTGTACAAATTAAAATATTTCTTCCCAAATAGAAAGAAAACTGCAAAGGGAAGACAGTTGAATCTTAGAATACATGGAATCAATTTTAAAAGTGGATGTTTTAAACTAGCCACTACTATACTGTACTGCATAGTAAGGCTCCTCACTCCTTCAGTTGTAATGTAAATGCTGCTCACTGTAGCGCCCAGTCATGTTAAGATACTAAGTAAACTAAGTTTCTGGAGCTAATCACTCCCATCATAGTTTCAGATCGACTCATGAACTTGATTCGACTCGACTTAGTTTCCTTTTTTAAATATTAGTGATGTATATTACAAATTCCATTCAATCATTTTAAATTCTGAGTATTGAGCATCACTGTTACAAAAGTTCACCATATTTAACTAATTAACCTCAAATCAATTTGTAAAGTTACTTAATGACTTACCCTCTTATGTGTTATATTTTCTGTGAGGTTTTTTTCTATCTTTTCCTGTAATAAAGGTACTTGTATCCTCTGCAAACACAGTTATCTTTACATCCAATTTTTTTTTTAATATAATGGTAGATCACAAATAGCACGTATATTTTTGCTATATCAATTTATAGAGTGCTAAATGAACTAAAATCTGCCTTTTGTAACCACTAGGTGAGGTCTGTGGCAGACATGTTTCCTACAGCAGGCGTTGCCCTATTGGCTACTGCTACAGTGATAGCAACATGGGAAACTAACCTGGGTCGAGGAGATGCAGGACGACAGCTAGCATTTGGTTGGTTGGGCTTGGCCATATTTTGCCCAATTGCAGCAACAATATCATCACTGGATCTTGAAGGCCCTGCATATTGGCCTCAATTCACTTTCTGTGCACTGTTGTTGATTTGTGCCTCTGCTGTGACTGCCTTTGCAAGCAATTTGCCAATTGGTCCATTGAGCTGGTGGTGGCATGCTCGTGGCTCCACAGGGCTCATAATCCAACGACATGGCTGTGAATTACTGGCTTTAACTGTGGTGCTCATTTTGTTGGGCATATTTTGGAGCGCCCTGGATTCTTATCTACCATGGTATGCACTAACTATAGCTTTTTAAATTCTCTTGTATTTATTAGCCTAATAGATGCATGAGGCTGGTAAAAAAAAAGATTGAAAGTGAATTTATTTTTCTCTCAGTGAATGTTCAGTGGTGAAACAACATTTCATAAAAAGAATTGACTTCATAGGATATGTTTTTAAAAAAATTGAAAGTGCATATGCTAATCTGGTTGGGAGCATTGTGCAAGCAAGACGTTGAGTTATCAATAGTTGTATATATAAAAACGAGTCACTTTGAGAGACAGTATGCAACTTTGAAATTTTGCTATTGTCTGCAGAAATCCATCATAAAAACATACAAAAATGTCGCACCAGGTATAAGTTACAAATGTTTTTCCACAATCAACTGCATTTTGGTGATTAAAACAGTTTAAGAAGGGCTGTGTTTTGAACACAAATCTATTTGGTTTATTTAAGGATGCACTTTAACATCTCTAGTCATTAGCATCCTATTCGATATAGTGCATGAAATAACCAATAAATTTTGCTCAGAGGCTGCTTCTTTCAGTCTTGACATTATTTTATGTGTCATGAATCTACCATATAGGACTAACATCTTTACTCCCCTTCTAAGGGGAGATATTTTTTAGGATTTTTATGCCTTAAAAAAATTTATTTGAAACTCATGGCCTTTGGTCTATGGGGCAAGTATGGTTACCACTAGATAATCAGGACTGCCTTTCAAACACAAAGCACGGTGGTCCCAGCACTGAATGAAACCAAGATTAATATAGTTGCCATCATAATCCAGAAAAATTGGCAAATAATGCTAGATAGACTGGCAGATAGGTTAAAAATGTCCTATATTATTGTTCACCATCAGTTTTCTTAAACAAGACAATCAATTTTCATCCAACCATTGCATTAGCTTTGCATGATATTCCCTTGATAAGTTTTTTTTTTTTTTTTGAGTAGTGTTTAATGCCTGTTTTTACTACTGAGGCACCACAGGCGGTGGACACTGATGATACATGAAATGAAATGATATATTGTGAAAGGATATTTTTTAAGGAAGGAAGCGTTCCAGGTCTAAGTTTAGGGTACTTCCCCAGTTATGAGGACTGAGGAAAACCTGGACAAAACCTCAGTCAGGGAGGACGGTCCTGGTGGGATTCGAATCCCAGACCTTCCGCTCACAGGAGGCTTTCCTACATATATATAAATGTTGGTACCATTATGTTGATGATGTCTTTGCAATATTAGATGAAAAATGGAAAGATGATGCAATTAAGCTACTCAACCTATAAGACAGCTACATTAAATTCACAATGGAAATAGAGAACAACAAAGTTCTTCCTTTCCTGGATATAAAAATTATAAATAATGATAGCATACTGAAATTTGGCATATTCAGAAAGGATACCCACACAGATAATTATATAAAAAGCATCAGCCACAATCCAAAACAACATAAACTCGCTATAATCAATACCCTAGCATTCAGATTAACAAACCTACCAATAAGTGAGACAGAATGCAAATTGGAGTACCAAAAAATCATGGATATAGCACAGAAAAATGGCTACACAACATATCTGGTCAAGAAAAAGGTAGAAACATTCAAAAAACAAAAACAAATAAAAGAAATCACTACACTGAAAGGTTACAAGGAGAGCAGATATATAAGAAATTTACATTCCATCCATGGGCACCCCAAAATTTCAAAAAAAATTTAAAGGTGCCAACATTATTTTGGCTCCAATGAATAAATGCAGTTTGAAAAACCTAAAAACCAACACAAAAGACAAAATTCTGCCAGGAAAATGGTCAGGCATTTATGAAATCAGTTACAAAGACTGCAATAATAAATGTATAGTAAAACAAAAAGGAACATTATCATACAGTTTAAGGAACACATGAGAAATGTAAAATATAAACATACAGAAAAATCAGCAGTAGCATACCATTTGTGGCAAAAAAAAAAAAAAACACAAGTCCCAAAATGAAGCTAAACTCTTAAATGCTCTTCAAAAACCCATAGAATTATCAGTGTAGGAAAATATATTCTTGAATGAAAATAAATAAATTTAGTTCATTTCTTCCAAATAACAGTAACCTCACCAAAAAGTTTGTGAAATTCAAAGAGTGACATCTTATTACCATGCTGGAAAGCTGACATTGGAACCATGCTGATGATGAGGGAAATTTGCTTTTGAAACATGTCCAAGTAAATGGAACAAAACTAGTGAAATTTGAGTGATTTCCTCATAAATAATTTGCTATATCATGTTATGAATTTTGACATTCTACTAATGGACTTCCTGTTTCGGAACCACCAGAGGTCACATTATCGTCTGCCAGTGTTATTCAGTCTCCAGCTGAATATGAGAGCAAATACTCTTGAATCATGTTCTCACAAATTAATCAGTTAGTGAGGTATAGTATCACCTAATACTGACTTCTTATGTGAATAATGAATCATGGTCTTCTAGTCAAGTGGAAGCTTATGCACTGCACCTCATATGTAAGCTGTTTTAATTACCAGTACTGTTTTCTTTTTGTACAGGCATCTCACTGAACTGGAAGGTTCAGACTTGTTGATAGCTCTAACGCTTACAGCTGGGGCACTGCCTGCTATTCCCTTTATGTGGTTCTCTGAACACATTGTCGACTACTGTGGCCACACTAATCTCCTTATAATTGCATTCATCTTTTATATCATTCGTTACACAGGTGAGTATCTATTCAGTACTTGTATGTCTGTTGTAAGATCTTAGACTTTCACAGTGGTGATAACTAACAATAGTTATCCCCATCATGAAGAGAAATGTTTAAACTATGACATCTACATTTTTTAGTTTGTTGCACAACTTAAATTAACTCAAAACACCTAATGCATATAATATGAGATTACATTTGTGAAATAGTATTAAAAGTAATGAAAATCAATATTCAGTTAAAAGTTAGAATTAGTGATTAAATTTGTATTCTGAAACCTGGGTTACATAATTTATGTGTGTGTACAGGATTAGTTAAAAGTCCTCCACCACTTAAATGACTTTTGAAGCATGTGGTTCAGTAACATGAAACCTTCATATGGACTTAGCTATGTATTGAAAACTGAAAAATGATATTACCGATCTTTTCAGTTTAACTGGAAGTAGCTCCAATTCTCTCATTTAAAATGGCACACCCAATATATTTTTACATTTATGAATAATGCTCATTAAGAGCTTTTCCAAAAGTGTACCCAGTTAGTTATTTCCATACAAATTCATTGTTGATAAATGAAGAAAATAATAAAGTGTGGGGAATAATAAAATGCTTCTTTTGTCTACTGTGTTTTGTCATATCCATATAAATCATATTTATTGAAACAGAAACATTTTATTTAAGGGATTAAATCTGACATCTAGTGCATTAATAAATTCTATCTGATTTGAGCGAAAGGGAAATAATTCTAATTTTAATAATGGTCAATTATGGAGATAGGCAGTGACCTCATCAGGAAGTGACAAATTTATTTAATTGTATGCACCCAATTTCACATACAACAATGACAGGGATCATAAAGAAATTTACTCATAGTAGAAACATACATGACTTATCAAGATCGGATCAGCTAAAAAGTCCAACTATGAGAATACTTCATTGGATGTTTTCAGTGTGCAAGAAAATCCAAAAGTTTTTAATGCAAATTTGTCACTAGGATCAAATATAAGTCAAAGTTGCATGACAAAAATCCTTAAAAGTGTCAAACAACATCCTTATAAAATTCAACTTTTGCAGGTACTTTCAGAGGATGATCCCGATAGAAGAATGCAGTTTTGTGAATTAATGATGGAGCTCGTTAACAAAAACCCAGTTTTTCATAGACGAATTGTATTCTCAGATGAAGCCACATTCTGCCTGAATGAATTTGTCAACAGATGCAACTAGCGATACTGGTCAGATATAAATTCATAATGGATGAAGGAGAAGCACATTCAGTATCCATAAAAACTAAATTGGGCTGATATTGTTGCTATCATATCATTGGTTCTTTCATTTGTAAAGAAATGCTAAATGATATATATATAGATCTGTTTCAAAATTACATAGTATTGATTATCGCAAATTTGTTTCCACATCTAGTTGACTATGAGGTATCTAGAGATGACAACTATTTCTAACAAGGTGATGCTCCAGATCATTATGGACAGAATGTTCGTCAGCACTTAGACAAGGTTTTTCCACAACGATGTTTTGGTACTAGAAGTTAAGAGGTTACATGGAATGGCCTCAAGACCCCAGATTTATCACTTCTTTTTGTGGGGCCATTTGAAGTCAGTAGTATATTGAGAAAGATTCAATAACTTAGAAGATCTGGAGTTTTGAATAACAGAAGTGGTGCAAGACATTCCTAAAGTGTAGTTAAGTCATTCCTTAAATGGATTCTATGATTGATTGTCAAGCAGCTGAGGAAGAATTCAGACATTGAGCTAGCTTTGTTATGTTTTGTTAAGGAAGGAGCATTTTATTGTTTGCTGCACTTTTTGTTTTCTTGATGTAGCAAAAATAAATTTGTATAGAAGTATCTAGAGTGGGTACTGTTTGAAAAGCTCTTAATGAGAAATATTCCAAAATGTAAAAATACATGATATTCCATTTAAAATAAGAGAGTGAGAGTTACTTCTCGTTAAACTGGCAGTAGAAAACAGTAATACCATTTTTGAGTTCTCGGTATACAACTATACCCACACACCAAATTTCATGTCACTGAACCACATGCTTCAAAGTTATTTAAGTGATGCAGGACTTTTAACTAACACTGTAGAACTTCAGTTATATCCATCTAAAGTGAACAAAGATTATATTTATAAGTTCAAAAACAGAACAAGTAAATATAATAAACATAAGCATAAAAATAAATAATAAACATGCATCACAAGAGTCAAGAAGAGATAGATATGAAACAGCAATTGGTAGTTTCATTTAAGTGTTATCAACATTAAAATGGAAGTCAGCTTATTAAGTAAGAATTGTTTTAAGTTTAGTTTCTGCATTCTTCAGAGCCTTTCTCTGAATTGCAACATTGTTTTGACTGCTTCTTTCATTTCCAGCTTGTAATGATGAATTCATGTTTTGTTGACTGTCACATACCATCTCCAAAATTCACTTGTATTCCATTTAAACAGCTCTTTTACGTGGAAGTAGCAGCTCATTCTGTTCTCTGGTCATTTGTTAGAACATGTGGCACCTACTTACTGATAACTTTTTAAGTTGCAAATGATTATGCAAAATACAAGGATAAGCCATTAAGTAAGTTAAAAATGGATATAGAACTTAAATAAGAGTAATTATTTGAAAAATGCTTTTACTTCTCAACATAATCTCCCACATATCCCATCATTTCACAAGCCCCTGAAATCCAGCAGCATAGGCAGTGACTTCTCTTGATATATAGATTTATTGGCAGGAAAATGTTCACCCAAGAGACGATGTTTAAGAGGGCTGAACAAATGGAAGTTGCTTGGAACAAAGTCAGGGCTATATGGAGGATGCCCAGTAACATTGAACTTGAAATTTTGCACAGTCTCATTTGTCTTGTTCACTCTATGAAATGGTGTGTTGTCATGCAAGATCTGGTCGCCTCTGTTTAATGGCCTTATGAAGTTTCCTGTGGATTTCAATATTAATTCAATTTGGAATCAAATACAGTGAAATATGCACTAATAATCTCTTCTGATTCGAAATATTTAGAACACTGTTTATGGCTTCACTTATATGGATTTATTCAGGACATGTAAATGAACCATAAAGAATGTTTTAAATATTTTGTCTCAGAAGAGATTATTTCCTGTGGATGTTACAGTAGGAGTCAGTATTTATGGCTTGCTCTTGAGGCTGAAATATGTTGAGCAGTATGTCTTAATATTCCAAAAGACTGTGAGATTCATTTTTCCTGCAGATGGTGTCACTTTAAACTTTTTTTTCAGGATGCAAGATGTTTCCATTGCATTGATGCACACTGTGCCTTGGGCTGGTAAAGGTGAACCCAAGATTCGTCGCTATGACAAATCAGGCTAGCACATCATGTCCTTCATCATAGTAGTTATTGAGATGCTGTAATACCAGATCCATTCTTTGCAATTTGTGTTGTGGAATCAGTATGCATGGCACCCAGCTTAAATACACTTTGTGAAAATCTAACCTGTATGAGGTAGGCCATACCATGTGAACAACCAATAGCAGTGACTATAGTGTCTATAGTTACCCTTCTGTATGCTTGGATTAAGCCTTCAATCTGTTGCAAATTTGCTTGTATTGAAATCTGCATTGGCCATTCGTCTTTGATATGTGTCTGCCATTCAGAGAACTTTTGTACCTAATTATAAACAGCTTGAGGCAATAGAAACTTATCACCATAGATGGGAAGAATTACTTCATGAATATTCTTGGATTCCATACCTTTTGCTCACAAAAATTGCACAATGGAGTGCTGCTTGAGGGTTATAGACTCACTCAGAAGTGCTACCATCTAGCAATTGCTGTTTTGCTATTGTAAACGCTGCAAACTTGTGTCGAAAGCCATCAATTACCACTAGACTAATGCTGACATCATGCTGCAATAGCCTCAGGGGCCTCACTCAAATATGTAGTTTCCCACACAATTTATAACTTACACTCATGTTATGCACCTGATCTCGCACTTGAACTATCTTGTACACCTTTAGTATCCAATTGTTCCGCATCATGTCTCTATTTTTTCAATAATTTCAGGAGTTGTTACCTTGTTAGGATGTCTAGAACAGTGAGCATCGCTTGTATCCATTCAGCCACATCTTACCAAACCATTTATACACCGAGCAAAGATGAAGTTTTGCCATAATGTTTGTTGGGCTTCATCTTTGTTTCTGGGCATTGTTGCTTTCACATAGTACAAGTACTAAATAATTACAAAGTCTTAGGTTGCCTACTGAAACCTGCACTGGCCACTCCTTCAGTTAGACAGCCATCTATATTACAAACTATATACAAAGATTATGCATATGATCAGTTTTCTGTATATCTATACAAGCATACTTACATATTTAATTATCATTCTTTCTCTTTTTTACTGTCCATTGTTTTTTACTTTACAAGTATTGACCTATATTCTCATACTTTTTTTTTCAAAGATATGTTTTAGAACAATAGTTATATTAATTTTACCTAAACTTTCCATTCTCCATATCTCAGTATCTTTACATTTGAACACTACATATTCTACATTTTCTCTTCCCCTACATAAAGGATATTTCTTTGTCCATTTAACCTCCGTGCAGTCTCCTCTCTATCTTCATTGCTTCTGTTATCTATATACCTTTTTCTTTCCCAGCTGTTTTTCATTGGGACATAGAACACTAGTGACCTCTGTTCACTAAATAATTTTTGTATCTCTAAAATCTTTTTCTTATGCCCCTCCAGAAACCTTAATGTTGGTTTCTCTCTTTCTCCATATTTCTTCAAAGCCATTATTTTCCAAATTGATTCTTAAATTGCTGGCCCAACTTTTGTTTTGTAAGCTCATTTCTTGATAGTTTAAACATTGTTTTAATAAAATCTCATCATCTAGGTTCAGGATCCTATTGCAGTACCTCAAAGCTTTTTCCATAATTAATGCTTTTCTTGCCACTCTTCCCATTTCCATTTTACAACTTCTTTAACTGCTGTAACTGGCAATCCTAGAACTTTCTTGCAAAACATCCCATATATCTAGTTTAAAATTTCCCATCCATCATTGAGACCCCATAGTTCAACACCGTATAACATCCGAGTCTCTATTACTACACCATATGCCCTTTCTAACCATTTCATCTCCAACTCTGGTATTTTGTTTAGGCATCCAGTTATAATTGCCATTGCTGCTTTTCCTTTTGCCAGTACTGATCTCTCCCATTTGTCTCCTCCATCTATAATGCCTAAGTAGGTAGTCATGCACCACTTTGTATTCATTCCTTCCTTCCATCTCTTGTATCTACTCAGTTTACTTCACTTGCAATTTATGTTTTTTCTTTATTTATTTTCCTTCAATCCCCATTCTGTGCAGCATTTACCTATTTCTTGTACAGACAATTTTAAACCATCTACAGTGATATATCCAACTTCCAAATCATCATCAAAAAGTGGACCAGGAATCTATATATTATTTATTATTGGCAGGAGGTTATTTCTATTATTTATATTATGCAGTATATCATCACTGAATAAATTAAAAAGGACTGAATGCAACATACAACCTTGCCTTAAACATTTCCTTTGGTGTATTAGTTATTACTACTTCAAAGAGTAATGTTTATTAATATATGAAATTTGCAGTTTTCCATTTTGTTTTAAATGCTTTTTAGAAATTTAAGCAGGAAAATGACTTTCAAACACAAACTAAACTTTATAATGTTTATAATCATATACATCTTTTTTTAACAGTTGCCGTGTTGTATGTAGAATTGGGTAAAGAAGATTAAGGAAATGCAAAACTCAGTGATTATTTAGCCTTAAACAGAATAGAGTCTCAAAAGATTGAGAAACATGATCATATTTACAAACATTGCATATGTAATGAACAAATGCATTTTGTACATGTTGTAGTCTTTTGCTAAGTTTTGAATCAAGGTTACTTAACAGAATATTGCTGTAGTCAAAGTGTAGCATTAGCAATGTTTGTAGGTACTAGAATTAATGCAATAATGTATTTGTTGATTAGGCCTGTCGGCATTGTGGAGTCCCTGGTGGCTGTTGTTGTGTTGTGAAGCATTAGAACTGCTTACTCTCAGCTTAGCATGGCTTGCTGCCATTTTATACCTACGTCACCTTGTGCCTAGACACCTCACAGCTACCGGGCAAGGTCTGGCAGTTGCAGCTCACTTCTGTATTGGACGATGTATTGGTGCCATCATAGGAGGGGCCATTTCTTCCAGTAGTGCAGGTAAATACTGTCTAAAAGTATAGTGGCTCAGTCAATGTTCAGGTTTGACTTTGCTTGGTATCACTGCTAATAATCATTAAAATCATTCTCTGAAAATCAGCTTAGCTTAGGACATTAGGAATGATAAAATCTTTTCGTACCATCTACAAAACTTGCATACAGTGCAAGCATGTTTTACACTTATCTAAAATAACATGGCAGTAAATATAAATGTAATTAGGAGATAAAGTGAATGCATTGAAAGCTATTACACCATACCTCACCCAGAAAAAGTGCTGAAGTTTGACCAAGAAGGAGAAAATGACAACATAGGATAGTGATGTCATGGTTATATCAACAACAAGAAAAGGCTCTACATTAGGTTCCCTGCTACTTCTATCCCAACATAAATAAATACAAATGTATCACTCTGCGGTGCAGACTCTGATTGGTTAAGTAGAATTATTAGTGGTACAAGCATCTGATATAACATATTTAATTGTTAGCTCTGATTGGTATTCATAAACTTCATTAATAATAATTTTTCATGAGAACCTTGATGCTACTTTTCAACAAATTTTCCTGACAGTGTTTTACAATACTAGCAGTACCAGCAAATTATTCGGTAATGGCACCACTTTGCATTCAAACTGTTTATACTGTAAAGAGTATACAAATTACTAACAATTAAAATGCAAATTAAATTATTTATAATGACTGTTATCTCTCAAGATTCAGTAATATGGTTTTATCAATAAAAATCAATTCTTATCAAAGTTTAAACTATAATTTTCTTTAGAGACTACTATGTGTAACATCAGCAATGTAAATTGTTCTGGAACAAGAGCTGTACCACATGGTTAAATTTACATTTGGAAAGAATTAATAGCCAACAGAGAATAGATTGCTGCACACAGCAGGAGGGGGAAGAAGTTCAGCTGAATGAAGGCAAATTTCTTAAACCATGTAATGAAGGGAAATAATGAGAGATTGAACATAGTGACTAAAGAGTTGAAAATGTTGACGTGAGAGGAATTGTACAAAAATATCAAAATAAAATGGAAGATGAATATAATGTATACCAAATAAATATAACAGAACAACATTGGCAAAAATAGATTCCACACACATACTCATGCATACGTTCACCTGCACACAGTTAATATACCAACAATCAGAGCAAATAGCAATCTTAATCTTTAGAGAAATTAGAGGAATTTCAGAAATTTAGAAATCATATGAAGAGAGCAATAATATTCACTGACAGTAAGACAAAAATAGATCTGTTAAAAAAAAAATTTAAGCATAATAAATTAATAGAATCCATCAGAAGCAAAATGATTGCACTAATCAAAATACAATAGGTAATATATTTTTCTGGATTGAAGGACATGCAGGGGTAGCAGGAAGTGAGCAGGTAGATTGATTTGTGAAAGAAGCTGCACTGGAAGAAGGGTAAGCGGTTTATGACAAAATACCAAGAGAGCTCATTGTAACACAAGAGAAGAAAAAGGGATGTAACATGTGGGAACAACAGTGGGCAAATGTAAAAAAGAGCAGTAACTATAACATTCTTTCCAACAATAACCAATAACTTCTGCATATTTGCAGATTTCACAATATTTTTAACTGGACACCAGAAACTCAGATCATACCACAATAAATTTGGATTCATAGCCAATTTGATATGCACCTGTAAAGCAGGAGACCAAACTGTAGATAAGATAAGATAAAGTAAGATAACAGGGAGTTTAATGGAGTTTTAGTCTATCAAGCCTGTAATATTACAATGTAATGAGGCATGCAGTTAATAAAATTAAAATATACACACACACTAGCCTAAATGTAAACTAGCTTCCGGTGAATCCTAGAAACTGGAGGGCACAATTCTTTACCGTTTATTCCTATTCATAAGTATAAATTAGCTGAACATGGAGGTAATGGTAAAATTATGCCTCATAGGAAAAAATAGCACAAAACATAGCAGTGTGGAATTTTATTAATATTAATAATGAACCATCTAAGTTTAAGAACAGCTGCCTAGAACCTCAGCAGACTCAAAATTGTTCACATTGTGCTATAATGTCTTCATTCCCTCTCCTATTATATAATTTAATACTTTTCTAAACTTTCCATGCACAGAGTTGTCCTGGTGGGGAAAAATTGAAAACAAACTTGCAATCACTGGTAACTATAAGACAAATAAGGCATGTTTAAAATATGTAGAACATCAAATACCAGATTAAGATGTGTGTAATTAAGGTTAAAAAGCAGAGAGTGTCTTCAACAAAGGAAACTCCAAATAAATGATAATGGCTATATGGACATCATTATCATCAATTTACACTTTCTTTATACATAGGGTTTCTTTTCAAAATCTCTAGTCTTAATAACTACTTATTTCAAATAAATATAATTTAAACAACAAAAAACAAATAAATAAATAAAAACATACATCAATTTAGATATTGAAAGACAAGTTTAAAATCGATGTTCAATAAACTTGCCCTTCATTATCAAAATAAATATGATTTTAATATAGATTTAAATAGTGGGGATTTACACAGTGAAATATAACAAATTATTTATGGGGAAATCACTCAAATTTCATTAGTTTTGTTCCACTTACTTGGACATGTTTTGAAGGCTGTTGTTTTCATCATCAGCATGGTTCCACTGTCAGCTTCCACAGAGTGACATCTTAACACCATGCTGGGAAGCTGACAGTGGAACCATGCTGATGATAAGGCAACAGCCTTCGAAACATGTCCAAGTAAGTGGAGAAAAACTAGTGAAATTTGAGTGATTTCCTCATAATTAATTTATTACATTAATGTGATGTTTTTAATTAACTTTATTTTAAATAGTTATTCATACTTGGAAGCTTTGAAATGAACATCCTGTATTATTAAAGATTACTGTTTAAAAATGTAATTTTCTAATACTGAAGGAACAGTGAGACCAAATGTCCTCTTTTGTTTGGGCATGTCCTCCTTTATAGATCTTTGTTTGGGGTTCAGGCAGATTTTTAAAAAAAAAACATGAACTATTCTCTTTTTCCTAATTTTTATGCCTGGTATTTTTGAAATAATCTGTTTTGCTACCTTTTTAAAGTAATTTACCTGTAGGTGGCAGCAGAATCAATGGAATATACTCCACAGATAGCTAGTAAATCCAGAGATCGAAATGGATTTAAGTGCAAATTTTAGATTTATTTTATTTAAGGATTCTCTGTACCATTCCTGGTCATTAGTATCCCATTCAATTCAGGCATAAAACAGCTAACATTTTGCTCAAAGGCCTCTTCTTTCAAGCTGGAGGTTCTTTTACATGCTATAAATCTATGACACAGGACCAACGACTTTACGTAGAATTTTATGCCCTAAAATCCATCAGCCCTGTCCAGGTTTGAATTGTCACCTTGGGTCTGTGAGGCAAATACTGGGGTACAAATGTAGTTCCATTTCTGCATTCTGTCATTCTGCTTTGCATTAGAGGATTGGACATATGGAAGTGTGAGTGCTATATTTATTATTTATTTTCTGGACCATTTGGTTAAAAAATTAATTACCATTCATGCATTCAAAATGTCAAAATGGTAACTTAAGTTTAATAATGCCATAGGTAGCAAATATCCTGCTTTCAGAAAAGGGAAAAATAAAACTTAAGTTGAATATAAAATTTGTGGATCCGAAGCTCAATATCTCTGAAATATATAATAAAGTAATTAATATTAAGTTTAAATTTTGTGCTACCTTTCACTCTTTGGATAATTTAACATTTAGTATACTTTCCTTGACTTTCATATATAATCATTATTATAATTTTAATTTCAATATTTTGTACAAAATAGACACAGAAATAATTTTATGTATATATGTATAAGCCTAAAACTAAATGGATGTTTTGCATTCTCTTTTTTGAACTATGTCCTTTTTTATGCTGTTTGTTCTGTTTTTAATCAATGTCTATCTAGTCATCCTATGAAAGAAACTTTGAGAACAATTGAGTTTCAGGAAAGGCATATGTACAGAAAATGCAGCTTATAAAGTTATAAATAAAGTTCTTTTAGGACTAAATAATAAAATGCATATTGGTAGAATTTTTTTTGGCCTAGCTAAAGCATTTGATTGTACTAACCACAAAATTCTAATAGGAAAACTAAGTTTTATAGAATAAAAAATGAAAGTGTAAATTGATTCATCTCTTACCTTGAAAACAGAATGAAGGATTGTTGTTTAAGTGATTACTAACACTTGATAGGTACCATTTTCCCTTCATTTTCCAAATATTTTTGGCATTGGCTTATGAAATTAACTATTACCCTCTGCAGTTCCCTCTGAGAAATGGAAGAAAATCTTCATAAATGTTATTTTTCAGTTCATCTAATGTGTGTGAATTTGTCTTATATATTTTTTCCTTTAACACCCCTAGAGATAAAAATGACTGTGCATTAAATCGGGGGATACAGGGGGGCCATATGCTGTTAGTGATTATTCTATTGTCAAATATTTCATGAATTGCATGCAAGGAGACATAGTCTGTATCTGCTGTTGCAGAAACCTGATGGAAAATCATGAATCTTCGTTTTGTCACAGTTAATTCACAGAAAAATGGTGCCAATAGTTCTATAACTATAACTATTAATTGTTTCTTAAAAAAGAATAGTCTATTATTCTCTTGCCACTAATGGCACACCACCCCTCCTATCTTTTGATCATGCAAGGATTCTTTGTGAAACAGGTTAAGCTTTTGATTAGCTTCACTGTGTTTAGTTCCATATATAATTTTTAAATAGGTTAAGCTTTTCTGAGTTCCAGTATCAGTTTTGTGAATTAACATACCCACTTGGGTGGAACCAAGCTTAGTCCATGAAGAAAATTAGATTAATCAATTTCTCCATCATGTACACTATTCCTGGATGCAGGGTCATCCACTATTAAGTTCTTACACAAAGTAATTCAGTAGCTTTGTAGTCACTTGAATAATAAAATAGCAAATTCCTGTTTGCTGAGAAAGATATCAAAGTGATTTTTTTTTAATGGAAACCCTCCAGAGAATGTCCAATGTTATCTAATGCTCTTGTTCTGTCAGTACTGTAGGTTGCTGAATATGCTTTTTATCAGAACATTCACCAATCTATGAATTGAACTTCGACTTGTAAGTTGAATATCAGGGAATCTCTCTTGAAACAATTGTTGTATATCATGAACTGATTTGTATGCACATACAAATCATAAATAAATAGTCTTTAGAAAATAGAATACCTGAATTGAGTTATATTAACATAATTGATACTCTGTATTATGCTGCCTAATGAATACTTAATACATTGTTGCATAAGAACATGTTTGGACATGTCTAGAATTAAACTTGTACTCCCCTCCAGCTTCCCGACTGGTTTTCAATTGTGTGAATGAGACAAAAATGCAGAGCTTGCCCAACTGCAGCCAACTGTATGTGGGGCGGTCCTGAGAAGGAAAAATCAGCCATACTAATCAATTCTGAAATACAGAGGTGTTTATGAACTATATCAAAATAATTTCCGAGAGATGTCATATGTAAGCAATTTGTGATAGGCAAATGTATGGTCCATAACTAAACTTAATGCAGCTTTATGGTGTTAAACATGTTTGCATCAGATGCTGATAAGTCAATGTTAAAGCCAAGCTGGGTGAAAAATTGGTTTAAAATGTCTTTAAAACTGCCATGCGAGTATAGAAATGTTGTTTTTCCTCAGCTTGTATCAGCATTTTCAAGATTTAGTGCAATAAAAATCCCTCAAATCTGTAACTAATCATTTGACAATGCAACACTGAACATCTATTAACTAACTTCTTGCGTTATGTGACCTTCTCTAGAGGATCTCTTTAACTGCTTATGTGGCTTAATGCATAACTTAAAAGCTGATGTTCCTCAGGCTGCAAGTTCAATTCTTGTCATGCCATTTAATATGAAGTGCTGTAATAGTCATACTAAACAATTATGAGTGAAATTTACTTAAAGGTTTCAAGTTTTATTCTCTTTCTTAACAATGAATGTATTACCAACATACAATGGCTAATAGCCTTACTGCTAACATGATGCCTAAAATTTAATTTACCTTACACATATTTAACTATATCTTCTTGCATTATGTAGCCTACTCTAGAGGAGCTTGTATGCTTGTGTAACATAATGCATAACACAAAACATTATGATCCATAGGCCATGGGTTCAATTTTTGTCATGCTGTTAAATTATTTTTATTTAATATGAAGTACTGCGATATGCATACTACAGGATTATGAATTAAATTTAGGTCATCTTTGAATATATGACACCCAGTTCATTAAGCTTATCCATAATTCTACCTCTGATAAGCAAGGGTTGTAATTATATGAATTGGTATGTTAAGATTTAAGTCTATAAATTGAAACACCAACTTAAAACATAGGCTAAAAGCTGTATTATTAGGACCTAGTCAGAAAAAAAACATAAAAAAAAAAAAGGATGAACAAGATTCAAGCTTGAAAACAAATAACCCCCTCTCACTCCAAAGCTAATATCATAAAAACGGTGCAAGAGTGATATGTTCAGAAACCTTCTTTCAGTACTGTGTGTAATTCTTTTGTGGGGCATTTTCATTAGCCAGAGGTGTACTGGTGCTTTAGAAACTTAGCCATAGCTTCAAAACTTGAACAGATAGGCCATGCGTTTCTATCCCAAATTGCTTATATATGACATCTCTACACTCTCTGAAATTATTTCGGTGTAATTCATTAACACTCTATATATGCCAGCACTAAAGTTTCTGAAATATCATTAATATTTTTATTGTTTATGAAATTATTGAATCTGTATTATTCTTTGTGTAAGTATCATAAGATTTTCTCAGTATTTAGCCTTTTCAGCTTGGGCTAAAATTTCTTATGGTAAATCCATCTTTACCACCAAATGATAGACAAATAAACCACATAATTGATACAATTTCATAAGACTCTCTTTGAGTTTTAATCATTAGAGGCACCTTATTATCCAGAATTTTTCTTTAATTCTTGATATCTTTCAGTAGCGTTTTTGTTTACATTTCAATGATGATAATTGTTGAAAGATTGAGTGCAAAATTGTGACAATGCTTGTTTTGTATTTCAATAAATATTATTTAGTATTCAATATAATGTTATTAACATAGTAAATTTGTTTTTCCTACAGAGGATGGTGGTACATTCATGCCTCTGTATCGAGTTGGTGCTGTAGCGGCTGCTGTTGTAGCAACACTCTACTTTATAGTCTACCATTGCTTTTTCAAGCCTCGTTGTCTTGCACCAGCTATCAAAGCAGGACCCTCACCAAGACCTGGCATCGTTGTAGGGCCAACTACAAATGGAACTTACACCCAACTTCGTGTGTACCAAAATCCAGCAACAGATGGTGCCAAGAGACGGCCTTAGTGCTTATGAACTGTGAGAAGTGATAGGATTTTAATTATGCTTATGCAACAGGCAAAGAAATCACCAGAACAGATATGACATTAACTCTGTGTTCCAAATAAGAGAAATGAATTTGCAATAAAATGCAGAAGTCACAGTGTGGAAACTGGTGTTGGGAAGAGAGGAAAAAGTGATATCTTTGAAAACAGACAGTAGTGACACTTCTTGAAGTAAAAAAAGAAACTTGTGTGGTGAGATAAGAGTGTATAATTTTTATTATATAACATAAACTTGATAAAGTGACAGATTTGCACCTTGTTTTATTAAAGTAAAAGACACTGAACATCACACATTTAAAAACCAATACACTTTTTTTAATCACATAAATGTTATGAACAGCACTTAACATTGTAAGCTGTGAACATTTTAAAAAATATAATAATTCGTAAATATTTTTCTTATTTAAATGTGAGAATGCTTTAAATATGAGATAGATCCATAAGTTTCCAGTCTGAAGTACAAAATATAAGTTTAAAATGCTGTTGGGAGACTTGCATACCAATTTCAACTTTCTAAACTAGTGATTCCCAATCTTTTCTAATTGACACCCCCCTTCACCTCAGTAACTTCATTTAAATTCATTGTTTATTTTTTCATTATGTATTGTTCTTAACTTTACATTATACTTATTGTTGCCTATTATTGCATAAAGTGTTGGAATAGTAGGCCGTCATGAAAGGAAGGCAAACAGAAAAGAACATCCTATGATACTACTTTCAAGCATAAAATAATTCTTTATGCTGAAAAAAATGGTAACACAAAGGCAAGAAGAGAATTCAATGTAGCTGAGAGCAACATTCTTATTGCAGCAACATAAATTGGAATTATTTACAACTAAAGCCAGTGGGAAGAAATTCACTGGTCCTTGCAAAGAAAGACATCTTTACATTGAAGAAAAAGTTTTGGAATTTATACATGAAAGGAGGAAGAACAGGCAACCTGTAACACCATAAGAAATAAAGCAAAAGAGTATACTGAAACTCTTGGTATATAGAAAAAAGAGTTTTAGGCTAGTCATGGATGGGTGGTGGTTTTATGAAGTGGAGGGGCTTATGTGTAAGATGCCATACAACAATATATCAAAAGTTTTCAAATTTGGGATGCCCATTACATTCAGTGGCACATTAATTTGTGTAAATATAGTACATTATTTGAAAGTCTGTATGGCTGAAAAAAGAATGACTCATGCTCAAGTACACCAACCTTGATTTTTATCAGCCTTTTCTAAACCACAGTATTTCCAGAAAACTGTGAACTATTAATTTATCTTTCTCACAATACCGTGGTTTCATTATGCTTGAATAATTCAATATTTTCTCAATTTGAAGCATTTCATCACTCTTACTGCCTGCAAGATCTTATGCTATTGTTGCAGTTCTGAATGTTAATACTAAAATTAAAACTAATTTTGTGTTGGAACTAATATAGTAAAGTAACTAATAATTCTTAATTCGCTGAAATCTTCACATTTCTTTATAACATTTTTTATATTGACAAAATAAAAAGAAATATTGGAATTAGGCTGGAGAAATATCAAGTACAATGAGATAGATAAATCAGCTGTTGAACATCATTTTTGGAGAGATAAACATAATATAGAAATGAAAATCAAATTACTGAAATCTGTGGATAGACCTTTGGAGCTGGGAATAAGGGAAAAAAAATTTATAAAAAAATATGAAGATAAGGTTATGAACTTCAAGATCCCAACAGAAGACAAATTAATCCAAAAGTTCATAAAATGCCCATGAGAGCTACACTGAGTTCAGTTAACCATAAACGAATCTGGCAGTCGACTCACAGCTGATAATGCAGGCAATGGCCTTGAAACATGCCATGTATAATTCAATGATAAGTGGAACATAAGAGTATCAGATCAACTCAACAAGCTATGTAAGAGTGTAAATACGGTTCAAAATATCCTGAACATTTTTTTCAGTATTTGAGTTAATAACATGGAAAATAAAGCAAGAATGTCCAAAAATACCTGATTTTAGTGAGCTGTAGAATTTCATGCTTTTAGATATGGCACAAAAATACAAAGCAGTTATAGAAAATAAAAGGACTAACAGAGCGAGTTTGAAGGGAAAGCAAAAGGCCTGGGAAAAGATTTCCCCAGAGATTTGAATCATTTACTGTTTACACATTTAATAAAAATAGTCTTTTCTGCTACTGAAGAGCTCACACTTCCCCATTCTAGGAGACTGGATTCTCACATGTATGCAGTCCAGGGCACCTAAAAACCACCAATACACCTAGCTGTATAATAGAACATACTGGATCACATAGAGTGGCCAGTAAGAACCTTGTCGCCTTTGGACTTCTTTTTGTGGAGTCATTGTAGTCAGTAGTACATTCAGAAAGACCCAACAATTAGAACATCTGGAATATCAATTAATGGAAGCATTGCAAGACATTCTTAATGCCTGGTTAAGTCATTTCTTAAATGGTTTCTATGATAGATTAGCATGCTGGTAGCACTGAGGGCTACCAGTTTGAACACAGAATTTAGATTTGTAGTTTAAGGCATTAATAAACTACAAATAAAAAAGAGCAGCATTGCAGCTGACATTGAATTTCTAAAACAGAATTTAGATGAGCTAGCTTTGTTTTGTTTTTGTTAAGGAAGAAGCATTTTATTATTTGTTACACATTTTTGTCTTCTTCATTTAGTAAAAATAAAATTACAAAAGTATCTAGTGTGGGTACTTTTTGAAAGCACTTAATAAGCATCATTCATTAATGTAAAAATGTATTGGTGTTCCATTTAAAATAAGAAAGTTGGAGTTACTTCCTGTTAAATTGGAAGTATAAAAGTTGGTATTATCATTTTTGAATTCTCAGTATATGGCTATATCACACATTGAGTTTAGTAATGAATCACATGCTTCTAAAGTTATTTAGGCAGTGCAGGACTTTTAACTAACCTTGTATATAACTTCAGTAGTAATATTTATTATACTACATCATTTGAAATGAAAACTAAGAAAATAATTTAATAAGATAAAATATTGATAGGATGAAACATTTAATTTTGTCTTCTACAAAATTAGAAAATTGTGTCTCAGACTTTTTCCCTTGGAACCTTCAAATGTGTTAGTACCTAATATGGTAGTGGCAAAAAATTTGAAGGTCTTCCTCTTCGGAACTGCAAAAAATATATTTATAAATTCATGCATTGTCAGAAAGAGTAGACTTTCTGAATTAAAAAGACAGATATATTACATTGATTTCAGAATCACTTAAAACCTCAGATAGTTGGATAAAAATGTCAAAAATTTATTTTTATAGAAAATACAAGAATTGAATGCTAGTAATTAAAATTAGTAAACTGTGTTCTATTTGGCCGTGATTGTATGCTGTTCTCCATTGTCCTATAGCAGAAGGTATTTGTTTTTGATTAAGTTGTCCCAACATTAAAGAAGTCATTTTTAATGTTCAATATATGAATCTTTGACTTGTAGTTGACTGGAAACAAAATAGTCAATAGATTTAAGATCTATATTACAGAGTGCCCTTAAATTGGTGTATGAAATCAGTGCAATTCAACATTCAATACTTAAGATAGACATTCTTGTTGAACAATTTCTTCACAATTGGATGAGCAGATAACTTGTCATATTTATGCAAATGCTTAATGAAAATGTTATCTTCATTTCATAAGTGACTTATTATTGTTAACTGACAACTCAATGTAAAAGAAAACTAATATTTTTAGGCTTTCTCTGCTGGAATTATTATTATTATTATTATTATTATTATTATTATTATTATTATTATTGTTGTTGTTGTTGTTGTTGTTGTTGTTGTTGTTGTTGTTGTTGTTGTTAAAATGTATCATTACCTGAGCCCAGAAGTTCAGGCATTTATTTTGATTAAAATAGGCAAGCAAAAATAGACATTTATTAAAAATGAAAACAGAGTATTCATTATTAATGAAAGTATGTATTTAAGATACTTATAATAATTTCTTTATCCCATAATTAAAGCACTCAAGATTCTTTTCTTGGCTACAAGCAACAAAAAGATGATTTTTCAAGGTATCAACTGTCATAGCCGTTTGTCAGAGAGAACATTACTTATCATGGCAAAAGAACATTCTACTTCCACTGAAGTGATGCAGTAGATTTAAAACAAGCTTTTCAGAAGAACTCATACCAGTTACAACAGAAAATACACTTTCATGAAGTTTTAGAAATGTTGATCAAGACAAAGTAAAGTCGTTTTGAATAGTCCTGGTGAACCATACATTCTTTTTACTGATGAAAGCTCTGCTATTTAAAGACCTTAAGTGAATAGGTTGAGGAGAAAGTTTTTGATTGCTTGAATAGGAATAAACATATAACGAGATTCTTAATAGATACTTTTTTAAGCAAACATAGCATTTAAACTTTATACTTTTTTCTTTTTGATGTAATGAAATTCTTTATGTGTTCTTTAAAATGCATAAATAATCACAGAAAAATCTATAATGATTCAAAACAAAAAAAAAGTTTTAAACCTTAAAATAGGCAAAAAGGCCAAATAAAAACTGGCCCTACCGACCTCAAATGTACAGAAACATGTTCATTTCTATCTGACTCTTAAACATATCCATCTTGGTAGAAAAGGCATTTTACGTAACTTCCGGGCTTTGATCACTACCTATTTTGCCTTGATTATTCGTTTAAATGAAATTGAAAACCAAAGCTTTCACTGGTTACTGCAGCCTGTATCATCAGGGGATGAGTGAAAATGTTTACAGAGGCAGATGGACAGAATCAAAAAGCATCCATAAATAAACCAAGAAGAAGTGAAAGGGGGTAAGAGTGTGGGAAAGCTGTGGTTCAATTATTGTTAACCAGTTATGTATTGACAAGTCTTGCTTATTTGAATACTTATGTGTTTGTTTATATTATCTGGTTGCTGCTCTATTTCTAAGGCATCTCTCCTAGCCAGTCTATTAGTTTTTTCACATTTTTTTCCACGACAGATTGGATGGTATGTTCCACAGGTTTTCTGGTTGATTGATGCATTGCATAGAACTGCTTGCTTTCCACTCACTGCCTTTTTTTGCCTTCAGTTAAACTTGAAACAAAACAATTTCTTTTAGAAAAGTTTTAGGCATTTATTATTTAGTAACATTAAAAACTGCTTTATATGTTGATATGTTTATAGAATATATTTTATATAAATAATTTCAAAATAAAATATTGTACTATCCTCATTTACCATATGGAAGGTCTATGAAAGGTCCTGATATCATTACTTGCAAAAAATACTGCATAAAATTTGTGAACAATAAAAGTTTTGCCAAAGGTGCTGCTTAATAAACAAATTATAGATACATACTGCAGAAAGATTTAGGAACAAAATTTCTGACCTAAAAATCCCAAAATGTATACAATTCACAGTAATAAAAACTGATTCTAAATACTTAATTAATACTATAATTTTCCTAGTGTACAAAGATGTTTGTTAAATATGAATACTCTTATAGGAGATTTCACCTTCTTTAATTAGGGCAGGTTGATAAGGCATTGCTCATTAAGTTTGCATTAATGCTAGCCTGCACATTAATGATAAAATACTCACAATTTCTGATATTCTCATTACCCACCTATCTACTTTTAAATCATGTTATGTTTTATAATCATTTAACATTTGCATAAAAGCATTTCCCTGCTTATTAAAAGAGAGAGAAAAAAAAAACATTGCATACTGGAAGAAAGAATTGCTGTAAATTTTTTAAAAATATTGTATAAAGATTGTAATGTATGAGACATTATCATTAACCTGGAGAGCATTTTGGGCCCTTAAGTTTATATTGTTATACCAAACACTAAGAAAATCAGATTCCAGATGCTCAAAACCTGTATATACCCTGTATACATATGGGTGCCAGACGTGGTCAATAACAGAAAAACACAAGAACAAAATTCAAATGCGCAAAAAAAAAAAAAGCAAGATCCTGGGAATAACTTTGAAGGGCAAAATACCTTTAGTATTAATAAATCAGTTATCTCAGACAACAGACATTGCACAAATGGCAATGGGGTGTTCACAGTGCAAGAATGCAGGACAATAGGTGAAGCTACAAGATCTCCATATGGGACTCCTGGATAGGAAAAAGGATACAAGGTAGACCCAGAAGAAGATGGACAGACCTCTTCAAGGAAAATGCAGGCCCAGATTGGTCAAGAGTAGTAAGATGAAGAGAAAAATGGAAATCTCTTGAGAAGCAGCTAGTGCAGTATATGGTGTAACCAAAGAAAAAATCAGTGTCTTAAACAGCATATGAACAATTAGTATGGAATAGCTCATCAAGATTGGAAAAAGAGATCTTTCTCTACTTATTAGGTGGTCTTTGCCCTTAAGAGGTACAATAGGCTATGTTTATCATTTATGAGACAATCTACGGTATGAGAATAGATCACTTTTTTCATTTTCTTTTACACCAAAGGCGTTAGGGTTCTACGAGGATTTGTACAAGAGCACATAAGACCCTTAACATTCATTTACATTAAATGCAGGCGGTATTGGTTTGAATTTAAAGCTGCTGGAGTCAAATCAGAGTTAATGTTCGTGTATGCGGATGTTCAAAATAAGCGCGAAATGACTGTTCTTCATTGGAGTATAAACACAATAGCACTGACAAAATTAAACTCGTTGTGGATAAGCTTTGGTAGGCTACGGCGGGGTCGCTAAGAATTCTGCTTGACTTTAATCCACTTCCCTTACATCATGAAAATAGCATGTGTTTTGACTCTGATGGTTCTCTACATGCGGTCCATGTTTCCACGAGGGCAGCTTTGGGAAACTTAAAAAAAAAAAAAAAAAAATTAATAACGGGAATCTTTAGTTTCTATTATTAGCTGCATACATTTTGGGATATTAACGATTACGGACGTTTTGACCCATATGTATTAGGAATAGCGACCTGATATAATTCTAGGATGTTAGCCTGTCCAGTGCGCACAGAAAATGCAAAGGCTGGACAACCTGTGCAGTGTTATGGTGTAGACCAATGTGGTAATAGAATTTTAGCTCTATAGTCCGTTAGTAATACAGCTTGTATCGAAAATGGGTTCGAAAGAAAAGTCTGTGCTGCGGAAACGGAAAAAAATGATGCATGCAAAATTAAACTCCATAACAGTCGAGAGTGAATATGTTATAGAACTGATAAATGACATGCAGATTCAGGCTACTTCATTAGTTTCTGAACTCGAGTTAGAAACGAACGAGCATACATTTCTGCAAAAGTTTTTTCCTGTTTTAAAAAAATTGGAAAAGTGGCATTCCGAAATCAGTCGGATTAGCTATGAGTTAGATATTCAAGCCTGCAAAGAGAATGAACAGATATCTGAACATTCAGAGATAACCTCCACCGTCCTCTCAGAGCACGAGAACATCCAGTCTTCCAGACACGATGAAGTTACGCAGAAAGAAGAAGATGCTAAAATTTGGACTATTCCCTGTCAATTGCAGGAGGGTGATATTCTGGATATGCGATATGTATTGGGAGATAACCCACATGATTTTTGGTTGCGATTTTATTCCACAAAAGAATTAAACGAGATTCGTTCCAGTATTCAAAAATTGTATGAGGAGAATAGGCTACTACCTTTGAAAACCTCATTGACTGTGGGTGCTGTCGTGTGTGTGTGTGATGGCAATGATTACTTCCGTGGAATTATTATAGATCACTTTGCAAAACCAGGATTGTCATATACAATTCAAAATGTTGACAGTGGGAAAATCCAAGAAGTTGAAAAAGGGAAGGTTTACCAACTTACTGAGGAGATTGCCAAAATTCAGGTACAGCGCATAAATTGCTGTTTGGCAGGAATATTGGGAGACCCTTTGCTGTGGGATGCTGAATCAACCTTGCTGTTTCATGAAATAATGCAGGATACCTCTTTGGTGGTTACCATTTGCTCTAGCCCTACAGACACCTGTACAAAATTCACAGTGAAAGTAGATGCACACAATGATATGCGTAAGGAGAGCATGATTGATCTAAATAAGTGGGTCACAAATACTGTACTGCCAGCACTGGTGGAGAGAAAAAATAACAAATCTGTAGATACTCTAAAGCCATTGTTTGAGCGCTTAAGGGTTAAGGCTGAGAATGAAAAAAGTGAAATTACTGAAGGTGTTGCAGTTAGCAATAACACTAACACAAATTCAAGAACTGTATCTGCCAAAGAAACAAGCAGGAAATCACAGCAGTATAATTCTTTTCAAGGCATGACAGGCATTCCTTTGCAAGCAAATCAGTGCACTCCCCGTTTATGGCCTTATCAAAATAATTCCATGTTTATCCATGGTCCAAACCACTTTGGACCACCACCAGTTTGTCAACCAGTGTACCCATACATGGCAAATGTGCATAGAATCCAAACACCATTTATGGGAGCAGTCCCTTTAAATACTTCAGTTCCTGTGTCACCCCAGTCTCTCCAGATTCAAGCACCAGCATGGCCCACATTGACTCCAGTATGTGCTCAAAGAAATGTGTTGAGAAAGCAAGCAAGCTTTGATAAGAAGGAGAAGATGGCCATTGGTTTTAACAGCCCACAGATTTCTCTAGGAGTAGTTCAGCAAGGTAGCTTGCTTGAGAATCATAAACAAAGAGAAGCACCAGTATCCATGAACAGCTTGGAAACACCTCAGCAACCAGGTGCCACTCAACCAGAATCAACTTCACAAAATAAAATCTCAGTCAGTGGTCAAACAGAGCTTTTGCCAGGAAAGGAGGATCCAAAAATTAGACCGTACTTTACAAACAAAGAGAATAAAATATCTCTTAGGCACCATAAGTTTGAATTTGTTTTTGGTGCAAGATATGAAGCATTTGTATCTCATATAGTTGACCCCGATGAGTTTTATGTTCACATGGTATGTAGTGACAATACTTTAATGGAAGATCTGGATAAAGAGATGACAAAGAACTACTCAACCTGCTTCTTGAAGTTCAAAAATAAGGAACAAGCCAAGAAAATGCTTTTTGAGTCTTGGTGTGCAGCATTTTATGAAGAGACACAACTTTGGCACAGAGGCAAAGTAATCAATTGGAAAAGTGATTCTGATACTTCATTGATAGTTCAGTTTGTGGACTATGGGGAAATACAGGAGGTAGAACTGAGTTTTATAAAGCCACTGAAAGCAGAATATACAGCATTGCCAATCTGTGCAACTAGATGTAGACTTGCACAGATTCATCCTCCACTCATGAAAGACAGAAGTGCACAGAGTGTTTGGCCTTTTGAATCAGCTGAATTGTTCAAAATCCTGGTGAATATACAAAGAATGTACACTGTGGTTGTTAGAGATTCTTCAGCCAATTCTTTAGCTGTCTTGCTTGTTGATGAAGACAATTTTGTGATAAATGAAAGATTATTGAACTATGATTGGGCATTTTCAGTTAAACCAATAGAGTTTGACCCCAGCCTCCCCATCCAAAAAGTCAAAGAGCACACTCCTTTGAAAAAAGATAGTACAGCAAAAAATTTAGACCAGAAAGTCGAGAAATGTGAAAAGGATGTACTTGGAAATTGGGATCCTATGGAAGAGGAATATTTTTCTGTTAGTAACACCCAGTACCACGATGATGAAAATGCCTGTTATGCTGTGTCAGGATATGTACCTCAAGATGAAAAACGAATATGCAAGTTTTATGCAGAAAATCACTATTGTTTCAAGGGGGTAACCTGCACAAAAGAACACAGCCTTCCAAATCCTGATGGTTGGACAACAGACCAGGAAACTGTGCTGCAGAATCCCATCAACATGCTGACCCTCCCTCCAGTAGGTGCCATCATTACCCTCAAAATAACCACCATCTGCAAAGTGAACATGTTTTATGGCTTGATCCACAACAAAAACAATGAAGAAGAGGAGTCACTATTGACGCTCAATAGGCATATCAACCAGGAAGAAAATGTGCGCAAGATGAAGCGACTGCAGATAAAACCAGCTGTGGGACAGTTGGTTCTGGCACGATATCATGAAGATGGCAACTTCTTCAGAGCCAGAGTGATAGACACTCACTTTGAGCAATATTTGATACATGTTATGTATGTTGACTATGGCAACACTGAGTGGGTCAATGAGAAGGACATACGAGACATAGAATCTTGCTATTTGCATCTTCCCTTTCAAGCTGTTGAGTGTTGCATCAGCAATTTCAAGCCTGTTCTGAACAGCAGCAAAGCTTTGCAGCATGTCAGTGAACTGATTTTGGGGAAGGAGTTATCTGGTAAAATTACATCAAAAAACATTCTTGCCCAAGTTGAGATAGAACTTTGGGATGGCAGTGGTCAAAAAATAGTGGACAAGTTGATTGAGCAAGGTTATGGCACATTCACTGATGTTCCTGCATTTCCCTCTGAAGATTCTACAATTATTGCTGGTTGAGACTGTTACTCTTTTTGAGTTGTACCAAATGTTATTTTTGCTGTGATCAACCATAGTTAAATATTAAAGCCTTAGAGAATAGGTTTGACCTTTCCAATATTCAGTTTACACTTAAGTAATTTTGAAAATGCCTGTATTTATTGTTAAAGACACTTCCCAGTGTGCTTGGTAAGATCGTGTTTAGTTGATTTATGATGCTTTTTATATATGTACCTGACTGATTAAACAAATATTTTCAATTGAACATAAAAAAAAATATATTTGTTTGTAATCAATTTCTCAAGAATGATAAAACATTTTTGTACTTGCAACAGCATATAAGGTGATGGAATAAATACAGGATTAATTTTGTAATATAATCTTCCTTTAATTCAATGCAATTTACTCTCTGGACTAATGTTTCAGCCTGTATAAAAAAAAATCCAATGTTTTGTCTGTAAAATGCCCTTCATTCTATTATCATTCATGAATTTCCATCCTTGGATGTCGAGTTTCAGTTTTGAAACTAGGTAATAACTCTCTGAGGACAGGTTCTAGGTTGTATGGCGGATGACATGCTATGTGGACTGTTTTGTTGCTGTGCAGCAGACAAACTCGTCATTCCACATCTAATGTTAATGGTGCTAAACCCTTTAACAAAAAAAAATAAGTCTTCATCAGATGCTATGTGTTGATCAGAGAACTTCAGGAATGCTCGTAAATGCTGTATTAACAAGTGCATGCAGCAAGTTCACAATGCAGTGCCTGTAAATTAAATGATCACAATCATAACAATAGGATAGATTAGCAGTTGCTGAATGGTGTAGATGGCATTGTTCTTACACATAAGCTGGGTTCAAATCCCACATATTTTATTTCATTTTTAATTATTTGTCTTATAAGTTATATGTAAAACATTACCTTTCATTAATGTCATATTATATTTTAACATATCATTAGAGTTTTATGAGATTAACTATGCACACACAAAAACATCACTAACGTATTCTTTCTTTACAAATAACTAAATAAATATATGAACAGAAAAATTTATATTCTAAAGTAAAAACACATCAACAATATATATATATTAATGAAAAATAAAGTAACACTATTAACAATGTAACAAATTAACAGTAATAATAAAAGTACATAAGGATAAAACTCTTAAGATAAAGTCACACTTGGAAATCGCTATATATTAAACACATACACACACACACATACATATATATATATATATATATATATATATATATAGACACATATATATTATAAATGACCAAATGAATGAACAACATAGTCCTAAATTAAGTGTTGTAACTTGTTACTATATGTTTTAATGGTAGTGCCATTTACAGCAAATAAATTAATTTAACTTTTGAGATGGTAGTTTAGACTTAGGTGCAAGAATTGAGATGTTTGCTTCAGAATCAATAAGAAAGAAGAGATTTATAAGACGAACATATATGAAAACGTGGGTATGTGTGGTAGCAGCAGTATTTGCATAGATATATATTCTTTCTCTGTTTCCAAATTTATTATGAGACATCAAATTAAATATATGAGGCTGAGTAAAAAAGTAATCTTTATTTAACAATCAAAATTGAGAGTAGAGTGTTGTACTACATATAAATAAGAGATATCTACACTCTTCTGCTAGAGGAACAAGCACATTTGACTTCTTGGAAAATGTGACTTAACAAGATGGCAGCCCCCTCAGAGACATGCACAAGTGAGAAGTAACAAGCAATGATCCATTTTTTTGGATAGTGAGGGCGAGAAACCAACAGATATTTATCAAAGAATGAAGAGGTAATATAGAGATTCCTACATGCCAGCTGCATACTAATAATATCAGACATCATTGCTGTAATATGAGACCATCAGACAATCAATGAGGTGGCTGTAGAATTGAAAATCAATCATGGCTCAGCACACCACATTATCCATGACATCCACAAGCTAGGGTAATTCATTATTTCTTCTCTTCTCATTTGGCACTACAGCCTGAGGTGAGCCTTGGCCTGGCGCCATTACCTCTGCTTCCTCTACCTCCATCTTACGATTTCAATAATAGACGGCAGTATTGCAGGGGGCATGTGTACTGCATGCTGGCATCCTGCCAGTTGCCTATCACATGGTTTTTGTGACCAAAGAATGCCACTCTCTATCAGGCAACTCTCCAAATGTCCTCACAAGGTTGGATGGATCCTGTTCCAGACCTCCATATTTAGGTACAGAGAATTGAACCTGGACCTCCCAACCAGCAGTCAGCAATCCTAACCACCAGACCAAGAAGGTGCTCTAATTTATTATTTCTAATAACATTAAACAATTTTTCATGAATGCTCTTAAAGTAAGGCAGTCTCTGACATCTTGTGGTAATGTTCCTGAGACGGGCAGTAGTTATTAAAGTAAAAGATGATGAGCAGAGGCCAGAAGTTTAGGCATTTATTGTGTTTAAAATAGGTGGGCAAAAAGGTACTTAAAATACTGAAAATGGGCAGTAATATTAAAGCTGGCATTTATTAAAATTGCAAACAATAATATCATCACTTATTAATTAAAATAGGTATTTAAGGTACTTAATAATTTCTTTATGACATGATTAAAGTACTTCTTTTTTGGTTACAAGCAACAAGATGTTTTTTCAAGTTAGCAACAGTCATAGTCAGCCGCTTGTCAGAGAGAACATTTTTCATCATTAAGTGATTGGAGCATATTTAAAGCAAGCTATTTTGTAAGGACTCGTATCAGTTACAAAAGAACATTCACCTTTCAGGACATCACAAATGCACTTAAGTTTTTCTAGGTCTGCAATAGCACTCATAACACATTTATACTTCTGACTAACACTTTTTCCTTTCTCTTCTGACACTTGAAGCAGTTGATTTAATGCATCTTTGAAGATCCCCATGGATGGCTTCAACATATCACCTTTTTCTCCAATTTCAAGATGATAGCATCCGGTAGAACACTGTAATGTAATCATTGAAGATCTGACATTTATAATAGCGAACTTTTTTACCTTGCGAACTGAATCAGCTATATCTCCTGATAGAGCATTAAGTATCTCACATATCTTGTCTTAAGTTATTGCTGTAATATATGGCTGCAGAGATATCTAGGTTCCTCATCTGGTGAGAACTGTCTTTGGAGGTAAATTGAGAAGTTGACCCTCACCTCAAATTTCATACAGGTGTCTCATACAGATTGATACAGGCCATTTACCAAGAATATTCAAAGTTAAGAGTATTTCCCTCATCCTCTCTATTTCCTGATATTTATATGCCTGAGGTAACCATGTGTTCATTTCACTAAATTTGCTTTTTAAATAACTTAAGCGAATGAGTTGAAGAGAAAGTTTTTGGCTACTTGAAAAGAAATAAATGTATAACAAGATTCTCAATAGATATATTTGTGAGGTGAATATGCCATTTAATTTTTATAACTTTTTTCACTTCGATATATTGAAATTCTTAATGTACTCTTTAAAATACAAAAATAGTTGCAGAAAAAAATCCATAACATTCCCAAACATGCAAAAAATGTTTAAAACCCTAAAATATGGAAGAGTAGCCAAAAAAAAAAGCAAAATAAAAACTGGTCCTACTGACCCCAAATGTATGGAAACTTGTTCATTTCTATCTGACTCTATCTAAATATATCCACCCAGGTAGAAAGGGCAATTTGCCTAACTTCCAGGCTCTGATCAGGAGTAAAATGACTGAAGGGAATATGTAGTGAATGTATTTCTTGATCACTCCAAAACTTTCGGTGGTATAAATATAAAAACACTATTTGAAAAACTGAAAAAATATGGTTTAAAGGGCTAACAGTGAAGTGGATTATATCTTATTTGAAGAAACACTATGTTACATCCCATGTTTGATAATGTTAAATGAAGAGTACCACAAGGATCAGGCTGGGGCCCTTTGTGTTAAGACAACGTAACAATAATGGTGAAAGACAGTACAGTAAAAAGACTAAACCAAAAAAAAATAAAATAATGCAAGAGGTGCAAAAATATATTAGTAGTCTGGACATATTTTCAAATATAATATAAACACTATGGATGCATCTTCATCTAAAGGATATTAAAATAAAATTAAAAAATACTGAAAACTGAAAATGCAAAATTTTTAGGACTATATTGATAAAAACTTATAATTAGCAACTACACATGAATAAAATATGCAAAAAAAGAAATAGTGGGGTATATACTAAGGCAAGTATATTAGTTAACAATGCAAAAGGAGGTAAAACTGGTAAATTTTGCAATTATTAATTCACATGTGAACTATGGAATTACCTTATGGGGAAATGCCTGTAAAAGGGAAATACAGCATATCTTTAGATTACAGTAAAAGGCAATAAGAATAATAGCTAAAATAAACAAAAGAGAATTATGCAAAAGCAGTTTTATTAATTTGAAAGTTCAAACCTTGCACACAAATAAAATAAATAGAAATGCTGATATGTAAATTCATAACATTAGGGATCATTTTTTTATTAGTGTTTAATGCCCATTTTTATTAGTGAGTCACCACAGGTAAAATAGCAGTAAACTTAACTATTTTCAAACTACATTAAGAGAATCATTCAATAATAGAGATGTGAAAAATAATGGGCAATATTCTACAATCATTTCCCAGGAAGCATTAAAAACATAACATGATACATTAAAGCTAAAAGAAGAAAAACAGTATTAATAATCTAGTTCCGTACTCTATATGTACTGAAGGCAACAGAACAAAGAAAAAATGCAGAAGACAGATAAATCATATTGTGCATGTATATTCTACCATTCATATACATATGTATATAGGGGGGATATTATCCCAGGGGTCTGCCATATCTGCAGGGAGAAGGAGGAAGATGTACATATTATTTTTTCAGTGTAAAGAAATGAATGAGTTGAAGGTAAGCTTGATAAGAAAGAAGTTATAGTAAGAAATATTTTTAAGATTAAACTCAGCTGTCTAAATTAACAGAATTTAAATAGAAGGTGAAAATGAAATTGAGATGGTCAGTAGAGAGAAATAATAAATTCAATTAAAATAGCTAAATTGAATTTGTTTACATTGTTAGGCAGTGTGATTTTAGGTATGTAACAATTTAGATCTGTTCTATTTTGAATAGTATTTTAGAGCATCATTTTCAAATGAGAAATATAGGAGATTATTTATAATGAGTTGAAAATAAGTAGGTGTTGATAGTTAACAAATGAGTGTTTGGTGATTTTTTTAAATTAGTTTTAAAATTATTAGTACTCATATAATAGGTTTAGGGTTAATCAGCAAATGCTGTTTTGAATGCAGTATGTAAAGTTTATCTGTTAATTAATAATTGATGAACTTGAGAAACAGAATAGGAGCTTAAAAGAGAGCAATAATGAGGAAAATAAATAAAGAAAAGAATGTAAAGAAAACCCCCTGATGTGAAAGAATTACCTAAAATGATGGCTGAACCTCTCTCTTCTGAAATTTCTGTAGGAGACTACTCTTGAACTGAAGACGGGGCTTAGCACATATCATGGATGTTATACAGGGAACACACTAAATATGTTTTTATTTTATTTTGTATTTTTTCAGGAATTGAAATAGAATAATTATATTTAATTTGAAAGTGAGTAAAGAGATTTATTGTAACACAAACTGTATTTGTGGGGATTACACCTAAGAATGGAGGGCCAAACAGGTGAAGAATAGTGTAAAAAATGAATACCTAAGTTTAGGTGAAGACCTGTTGTATTTATTTTGTCTTAGCATTTCAATAAATAAATATTAATATATTTTGCGATAACCGGGGTATTAGGGATAAATTGCTCTACTGCATTATTATTGTTGTTATTATTATTAATATTTTTATTTCTTAGCATTATACTATATTAGTAAACGTTAACATGATCACATTATCTATATATACTTTGAAATGTTAGTTATAAATGTATAATTCTTTTCTCTTTGACAATCCATTTGTACTTGTCACTTTGAGCACATAAAATAATGTAATAAATTGTTTGGTGAAATGGTAATAATAAAGATGGGTTTCAGCATTTTATTTTTTACATAAGCTAAATGTACATGCATGTATCATTCAAAGAAGCTTTTCAGTTGTTTTTAGAACTTTTTTTGCTTTGAGTTTTAATTGTTTGAGATAATTTATTATACAAATTTTATCAGTAGCTCTTGGATTTTTTCAGTAGATTAGATTAAATAAATATCAGGGGGATTTAATGGAGTGTTAGATTCTCCAGCATGTCAGCCTATGAGACTTATTGTGCTACCCCATTGGGAACAACGCCTTCATTGCTTTCCAAAATATTTTCCTTGCACAAGTTGCAGCATTTTAGTTCCAATGTTGGCTTCCTTTCTCAGATATTCCCTGATTATAGAGCAAACATATCTCTTACTTTCCAGGATTGGGCACTAAACAGGATGTGCAAGGCAGATTCCTAATCCTGTTTGTACAATCTGTAAGTGGGTTCATTTTTATAGAGACCCACTTTTGGAAGACATTTCCTGAAGTGATTGTGTTCAGTAATTAACACAATTACTTTCCTTATTCCACTTCTATCCAGTTGTAGAAGGGATGTAGAGAGATATTGTAGGACCTAGGATAAATTTCCTGGCTTGGATTTGTCCAGGATAGGTTTGCCACATTAATTGATGTATTTCCCCAATCCATGTTTTAATTGTGCTCTTAGCATTACGTATACTGATTCTGACCATGGGCTCAGGGCCAAAAACTGATCTGCCATCTCATTCCCATAAATGTCCTGATGCCACCTAATGCTAATTTTTAGGTTAACTAGCCGAAGTGTTAAGCTGTTGATAAATTGTGTTATCTTCTTTGCAATTAGCAAAAAAGATACCTTAAAGAATACAAATAAATAGAAAGAACAGTGGTTAAAAATGGTTATAACAAAAAACTCGTACACAAAAAAGTACAGAAATTCAAGAGGCAAAAACTTATTAAAGAAACCATAACATCTTCAGCAAAATAGGATTAGCTAATTTTTGGAAAATTTGCATATCATCCATGGACTTAAAAAAAAAAAATTCAGAATATTCTTAAAGATTTTAATATCAGGTTAGCAACTGTAAACAGATTTAATGTTAAAAATATCCTGATTGATAATATTAATGACAATATTCCTGAAAAGAAGTGTTTATAAAGCAAGTTGTCAGAATATGAAAAAAATCTACATTGGAAAAACAAAGAAACACATAGGCACACTGTTAAAAGAACATTTCAGAAACATAAAATATCATCAGTTGGAGATATCAGCTGTGGCATCTCAATTCTGGACAGAAAACCACGACATATTGAATAAAACAAATTTATTAAAATAAGTGCAAGGACCTACAGAATTAGCAACATTGGAGAAAGTCTACATTTACAAGTACCAAGACAGTTTAATGAACTTCGGCACTTCTGGTGATGAAAACATAAACTTCAGGTTCATCACATCCCCACCAGAGCAGATTACACATCCTCACAACATTGCAGTTTAACTTCCAGTTGACCATGGGCTGACTATGCGATTGAAGGGTTCATGAAACCAGTCCTACATATTTAAACAAGTGGAGCAAAAGAGTCTTAGTTCGACTCAATCACACAATGATCTTAATATATGATTAGCTTCACTGTTCAGTATTCCAAATAACAATTTTAGATAATCAATCTATACAGTTTACCATGGAAGAAGAGAAAAATGGGTGCCACCCATTTCAAGATTTAAGAAATCCAGGACAGACTAAACTTTGGAATCCATGGAAAAGAGACATATATGTACAGAAAATTACATAAAATGTAACAGTCATAACTCCATCCTACACAAATATGCAGTATTCTACAGCTTGGCACACAGAATAATTAATATTCCACTCGCAGAAACAGAATATAATTAATACACCACTAATCAATGGTTTTAATAAAGACATAACAATTAAAATTATCAATAAATTTAAAAGACAAAAATCTATAAGAGACGTTTCCACACTGAAGAGCATCAAGGAGAGATAATAATTCAAAAGTTTCACATATCAAACTTACCACAATAAATCCAAAAGGATATTCTAAGAATATGGCATAAAGCTAGCCCCAAAGAACAAATATACCAAAATGTATTAGGTTCCATAGTAAAAGGTACCATACCAATAGAACAGAAATCAGAAGTTTACGAAATTACAAGTACAAATTATAATCAAAAATACATTAGAAAAATGAATGGCAATTTAGAAATTTGAAGAAAGAAGCATTTTATGAAAATTTGTTTTAAACAAATTGATAAAGAGCAGTGGCAACTCACTTTTGATCCCAAAATCACGAAATTAAACCAGAAGCTAAGTTGCTGAAAGAACTTCACACCGAACAGAGCTACCTACTTGGGAAAAAATTAATTTTGATGTTCCACCCATGAATGAACCAAGCAGGTTCTCATTTGAATTATCAGAGACCATCACAGAAGCCCCTTGGGATCCATCTACCATGTTGAGCAGTTGGTCAACAGCTGATGATGCAGTGATTGCTCCAGAAACATGCCCTAATGCTGTATAAGTAAGTAGAGTTAGTGTGACATATTTAATAAATTCTAATCATAACATTTTTCATGGTATCATATTTAATGCTGGGTACATTGTGGCATACGTACTTTAAAAAAATGTGCATTAATTATTTTATTATGTAAAATGAATAAACTAATCATAATCTATCCTGTATGAACCTTACAAATGTTTTGATTGTGTTAAATGATGGAATTGAACCCTAACCAATAATTATATCCTGTGTTTGTCCCATGATACCTAGCATGAGGCATGAAACAGATTGGCTTACATAGCACAAGTCTTCATAATTTCAGTTCATCAGTTGAATTCAACTAAGTACAGCATAACCTGCATTGTTATCACTAACATTGTAAGTATATTTATTTTAATAATCCAATTTGATGTGTAACATACTAATTTGTAAAATTAAAGCTTTTTATTACTAATTTTCTTTAAAATTTCCTGGAAATAATAAGAAAACTTAGTAAAATCCCCAATGACAATTCTTGATGAACTATACATGAATTCTCAGAATCGCGGCCCTCTGGTTTGATTCATTTTGTTCTATTTTATGGATGCTCTTTAGCGTCCCATTCAGTTAAGGGCATGAAATTTTGCTCAGAGGGCTCTTCTTTCAGGTTTGAGGTTCTTTTTCAAGCCGTAAATCTATGACTGGGACCATGGCTTTACTTCCCTTCTGTAGGAAGCACATCCAAAAAAATTCATCGACCCTGGCTGGGATTGAACCTGCAATCTTGGGTTTATGAGACAAGTATGGTTACCACTAGACCACCAGGATAGACCCTCTAGTTCTGAAACACTATCTTTGAAAATGCACAGTTGCTGAAAAATAATATATAGATAGCACCAGTGGTAATAACTTCAATTTTGGATTTTGTTCCTTGCCAGGTGTTCAGAGACAATGACACAAAACAACTTGTTACGTCATGATGACTGTCTAGACAAACTTAAAGAATTACTCTGTCATATGATATATGCAAAATTAAAATCAATTTGAAATGTTTATTAATCTTTGGAATCACAAAATAATTAGTTGATAATAAATAGTTAAAGTAACTGTATATTTAAACTCATTTATTACATGCTATACACTGATAGGATATTGCCAGGGCATTCTCTCCAATACAGAATTGGGCAGCGCAAATGAAACTGAGGTTTACAACTTCCATCATTTCATTTCTAAGTGCGGAAAGCAATGTGGAGTCATCATAACATAATGCCAAAAATCAATAACACAATGGAATCCTATGCTGAGCTTTTCAGGCATAATTTAACTCAGATTTTACTTGACCTATCTACCCCTGCTCTAAAAGTTGTTTGTTCCAAAGAAATCAAGAATATCAAGAATATTTTTGGCTTTCCTATCAAAACTCATGTTATGATCTGGAAAAAGATCAGTTGATGTACCTTGTCCTTTGGCTTTAAAGCCTGTAAAAGTTGGAACCTATATGGCTTCATAATTATGAACTATCTCATATTGCAAATCATTAGATTTAAATTATCGATTGGCACATTTTATTGATTTCTTCCATCTATATTTGAAAGTCTCACTGATTGATTGCATGTATTCAACCTAAGCTGTTATCTTGCACTTTCATCAAACTGTTTCTACCATTGATGGTTACTTTTAGCATCTAGTGAACATTTAGTGTACCATAATTACTAATTCCCACCATGAAAATTAAAGCATAAAGATTGCCTTTTGATGTTTGGTTAGCATTTTTTCTAGATTTTAGTTAAAATTAGCCGAATAATAGTTTGTAATTGATGTCAGTAGAAAATACTTAGGTGAAACACAGTTACAACAGAGTTTAATTTGCAAATGTGCAGACTTCTTGACTAAAGGAATTATGTATTAAATGAGAAAAACATATCTTAACAAGAAGATAATTATTTCTGTGCTACTAATGTATCAAAATAACATTAATTTATGAAATATGTAATACTTTTTTAGTTTGCTCATATTGCAAACCAATATTTTCAGTTTGATGAGGACATAATGCATGCTAGATAGAAATAGGTAATATTGCATTGGCAAAGCTGCTTATGAGACTGTAAAATTGTAATGCGAGATTGAATCATGTTTCATAGTAAATGGGATTGTAGTTAAAAACTATAAATTTAAAAGTGATGACTACATTTCTTTTTTACCCATATAATGCATTTGGATTTACAGTCATGAAAATATTTAAAAGGAATATTACCGACAAATATTTCGTACAAGTGAATAATATTAATTGATGAAAGAAGGAAAGTTAATCTGTTCCCCCCCCCCCCTGCACACCCGCTCTTTCCACTTGAAATTCCCGCTGTTTTAAATACCCCAACGTTAAAGAATGCACACGCGGCAATATTCCATAATGTTGGTCAACTTGACGAACATGTATGACTGATTGACTGGCGAGACCAACCGAGACAGAAACGTCCTCTAAATGGAGAATGACGTGAATGTGTTTTCAGGTTAAAATGTCATATTAGGATATTTCACATACATTTATACCGCGAGAACCAACATATCTCACTTTTAGGATGAATATAATATCCTTTATCAAACCTGTGTTCTTTAAGAGTAGGGTGTCAGTGTAGAATTGTTTTGTGCGCTCTACAAATCGGAGTTGACAGAATGGCCTGGTTAAAAGGCTTAGCAGGAAAAGCCGAAGATTTTCTGAATCAAATAGATCAGAATGCGGCAGTGGCTCTACAGAAGGATAGAAAAGATACAAGTTCATCTGAAAGCATTCTCACAGAAGTTAAATGGGACGAGCAGCACAATGAAGGGTAATTAGTCTGTGTTAATTGCTTAATTTAACTAGTTCGTTTTATTGGCATTAACATCGAAAATCTAGTGTCATTGTAAATAAGGGTAAGAGTGTATTATTGGCATTAACATCGAAAATCTAGTGTCATTGTAAATAAGGGGTAAGTGCGCGTTAATTGCAACGAGTAGGTATTATTGGCATTAACATCGAAAGTGCAGTGTCATAGTAACTTAGGTGTGCCGTAATTTCTCTAGCTAGAGTATATTAAAATATTTAAAATTTCATATATTTAGGCTTAATTTCACTTGTTGACAGTGTCAAGTGACAGCGTACGAAAGTAAATTGGAAGATACCGATTTCATTATTTTCACTAATCATAACAAACAAATATACATTTGTTTTTCATATACCAATAATCACCCTCATCAAAAGCAGTTTTTAATGTAACAGCTCTGAGGGTAAAAGAGCAGTTAATGTATTTCTAAAGAAGTGTCTTCATTTTTACTATTAAACTAAAGGAAACATCTGGGCAAATTTACAAACCTGTAGCTTATTATAAATATCGAAACTGCAAAGTCAGTCAGTATTTAAAAATGGAAAAACAATAATACTTATTATTTACTTAATTAATTTTTCTCAATGTTAGATAATAAATTGAGTTGGCTAGTTCAATTATAAGCTTTGGTAGTGATGTGAGTGTTACATGTAAGGTACCTCAGAATTATGGTTATTGAGAACAGAAATCTTACAGGGAAATAGTTGGCAATACTGGCGAAAAGCTGCAGGCTAGATTCAAACCAGCATCCGCATGGCCAGGTAACAGTCCTGTTAGATCTTCACCAAGTGTTGCAGTACAGAACAAGAAGGCAAGAAATGATGAGGAACTTATAAACTTTCTGAATGGTTCCGAGCCTCTCATTGGAGCAAGTGATAAGGAACAGGTAGGTGACATATTTTTTAGTTTCAGGCTGTTTTTTTAATAGTATTTAATGCCAATTTTTACTGCTGGGGCACCACAGATGAATGATATATGAGATGAAGTGATAAATTGGGAATTTTTTTTAAAGAAAGGAAAAATCCTGGCCTAAGTTTAGGAGGGTACCTCCCTGGCATTTGCCCATTATGAGGACTGAGGAAAACTTGGAAAAAACCTCAGGCATGGAAGATGGTTCTGGTGAGAATCAAACTCCAGATCTCTCCACAACTTAACAACCTTAGCCATCTGTGGCAGTCACATTTAATACAGCATATTTGACAGGAATGCATTACCATATATTTTGCAGTTAAAATGCCCCATTAAAGGGTCATATTTGTATATTTCATGTTAGTCCAGACTATCTGCATGCTAAGTTAGTTTCATCTTAAGTCCAACTAAAATTATGGCAATAATAAATGCTAAATAATGCAGGACTAAGTTGAGGGGTCATCTGTAATAATATCAACACATGATATAAAACGCACTTACTGCACTTTCCCATATGTTAGCAGTATACATTTCACACAAATACAACACACTTTACTCATTTCCAATACTTTCACCATTTCAGAACAACATTGTGGTTTCTTTTTTGTTCAAAAGTGTACATTTTTCAATGCATGTCCATTTTCCTGTATACTACTCCGTACTAATACATGAAAGTTTAGCTTATGATTTTTCCCACTATATGACACTACATATGCTTCCCAGATGGTTTTTTTCTATAGTTAAAGCAGTTTTGCCTCTTTTACAATGATTTACTCACTGCCTTTCTTGACTTTGGGACTAGGAGACCAATGTCAAATTGTCTTCAAACCCAAATGAAGAGTCAGGTTTCCTGGCTTTGGATGGCAAAAACTCTTATGAAATTACTTTTTTGTTTCCTAAACTTGGGTATTCATTTTTACACTAAACTCGGCTTGCTTACATAAAAATAAGACGCATTTTGAGAGAATCTCTCCCATCTTCAGTTGCTCACTGAACGGTCATTACTGGAAACAGTGGCTAGATACCCAGATGTTCCTGTTGGTTGAAATAGGAAATTGCTGAGTTCATCCATAGGAGGAAACTTGAAGTTCATTAGGTTTTCTCTATTTTTAATATGAAAATGTTTTCCCAAGTGCATAACTCCAATGGGTTGTAAAGATGTTTCAGCAGTTTAATTTCCGATTTTATTTTATGATTTTTGGTCCAAAAGTGAGCTGCTGCTGCTGATTTATCCACCTGCTTAAACCGAATATTCCTAAAATGTACTTTCCTCCAAATTTCTCTTTGTTTTGCTTATATAGCTCTGTTCACAATTTGCACATTTTATTTTGTAATTTATTTGTATTTGTAAATGTAGATTTTTTCCCATGTTGCCAAGCCTGTAGGTCCTTTATCGATTTTAATAATTTTGTTTTCTATCCAGAAATGTTTAGTTCTCAAACATACAATGATTTCAATTATAATATACTTTAAATATTAATTCAATTTGAAATCAAATACAGTAAAATACCCATTAATAATCTCTTCTGAGTAGGATTTTAGAACACTCTGTAAGGTTTCACTTCATAAGATATACTCAGGACATATGCAAGGTTGATGCCTTCAATGTACATCTAAATTATAATACACTTATATTTGCAGCATGTGGCCCTGACCCCACTGGGAAGAAAAAGAATTATTTAAGATATATACTAACTTGCTGCAACACAATCTTACCACTCACAACTCAAAGTATCTATCTGAAAGTTGCTGAAAAAATATTTACATAGTACACAAAGTTCATTGGGGCCCTCCTGACCCTGGCAAACCTATTAGAGGTTAAGTAAGTTTTAAACTTCTGCTTGTGTTACATACCAATATGAAAGTTTCATCTAATCCAGGACTAAGTTAAGAGATGGATCATCTTATAAGTGTTGCTGAAGCTTGCTTCTGTGCTGGCGTGCATGGTCAGCTATTCTTGTTTTTGTTTTGATTACAAACATGCATGTTGATGAAAGGAAACATTCCTGCAACTATATACAGGAAGAAATGAAATCATTGCTTACAAAATAGGATATATCCAAGAATTCAAATATATAGAAGGAAGAAGCTTGGAAAGGGGACTCTATCTAGTTCATTTATGGCCTCCATGCCTTACACATTGTCTCTGTTGCTACTGTATCTGTGCAATTTAATTTTATATTGAGAAGTTTACCCCAGTACCTATTGGTGTTGTTCCAAACATACGTGCATTGGCCCTACTCTGGACCCCCTCAGGGGCCCATTGTCCTAAGTCTTTGACCACAGCACCTATTATTCGTCGTCATTTTAGTGAGATCATCACCTCTTTTGCCAGATGCAATTTTATTTATACCGACTGCCCGAAATCTGACTCAGGTGCTGGATGTGTCTTTGTTTTTAATGGAGGTAGTTTTACATTTGGTCTTAGCACTGCGACATCTATTTTTATGACGGAACTTTATGCTATTTATCAGGCGATTTTATTTGTTTTTGAAGAGCGGCTGGGGGACAGTGTTATTTGTTCCCATTCTTTGAGTGCCCTTTTATCTTTGAAAAACCTATAGAATTACCACCTTGTATAGAAGATCCAGGATGCAAGGTTTATGCTTCTTGAATCTGGCATCAGAATGACACTACTGTGGGTACCTGAACATGGACTCCCAGGCAACGAGACCGCAGATGTCGCGTCTAAATCCACCCTTTTAAACTATGCTCAGATTGAGCAATGTTTTTACTCGAGGGATTTTAACCATTCTTTACGTCAGAAGTTCTCTCCTGCTGGCACGAGGAATGGCGTGTACTCCCAGATAATAAGCTTTGACGATGCAAATCAGCCCCTTTTAATTGGTCATCTTCTTTTCGCGCAGTTCATCGCAAAGAAGTAATTTTAGCACGTTTAAGGATTGGGCATTGTTGTTTTAGTCATCGTCACCTTTTTAATGGTCAACCAGCTCCAGCATGCCCTCTCTGTGACCACCCCTTTACAATGTGTTACATTTTAGTAGAATGCCATCATCTAGCGGCTTTTAGATTTTCACTAGGTTTGCCTTCTCTATTGATGACCTACTTGCAGATGATGTTGCATTGAGCAAGTGCTCCGTTTTATCTGTGTTTGTGGTTTTTCAAGCAAGGTGTGATTTTATATCTTTTTTTTTTTTTTAATGGCATTTTAGACTATTGTGTTTTCAGCTCTTGTCGATGCATTGTAGTACCAGCTTTATTTATATTACCATTGTTATTTGTTTTGGGGTTTTTATTGGTACAATTTTAGACTATTATAAGACTTGTGTTTTCAGCTCTTGCAGCTGTGTTTTAGAACCAGTTTTTTGTTGTTGACCATATTACGCTGTTATTTGTTTTGGGGTTTTTATTGTTACTATTTTAGACCGTTATAAGACTTGTATTTTCTGCTCTTTCAGCTGTGTTTTGGTACCAGTCTTATGTTTGTTGTTGATCATTTTACCCTTGTTATTTGTTTTGGGTTTTTATTGTTACAATTTTAGACCATTATAAGACTTGTGTTTTCAACCCTTGCAAGCTATGATTTAGTACCTTTTTTTTTTACCCTTATTTGTTAAGGGGGGGGGTTATTTTTGTTGCCCAAAGTGCTACTTTTACTTGTTTCCTGCACTGTTTTGTGTAGATTATTTATTTAATATTTGCGCAGTTTTTAGTGTGTTTGGGTGCTAATGACCTTAGCTGTATTGCGCCCTTTACACAATCATATCATCATTCTACCCTGGATTCCTGGTCCTTTATCATAAATATTCCATTTATATGGAATGGAATAGCCTCTCAACACTGGAGTACTCCAGAGCAGGCAATGGAATTATGATTGTCTAATGTTTGGCAGACAACATGAACTTTACTTGGCTGTGAAATAATCTTTAAGTAATTGCCATTTTAAAATTAACTAGCAAGTATAATATATCCTACTACAATTTATTAAATATGTTAACACTAACTCCACTTTCTTATTCAAAATTACATGTTTTGGAGGCAATTGCTTCCATCATAAGCTGTTGACAGACTGCTTGATATGGTGATTGAATCCCAAGTTGCTTTTGTGGCAGCCTCTGATGGTTTGAATAGAAACTTGCCAGTTCATCCATGAGTGAAACATTAAAGTAGATAGCTCTATTGGGTAGTGAAGTTCTTTCAGCAAGTTAGCCTATGGTTTTGGGTCCAAAAGTGAGCTGATTTATCAATTTATCAATTTGTTGAAAATTAATATTCCTTAAGTTTTCCTTTCTCTAAATTTTTCTTCATTTTTCCAATGTAGTTTTGAGTACTATCTGCACCTTCAATTTGGTAAATTCTTGATTTCTGTTGTGTTGATATGGTGTCTATTATGGAACCTAGTCAATTTTTGACATTATATTTTTTGTTTGAGGCTAACTTTATGTCATGTTCTTTGAATATACTATTGAATTTGTTGTGGTTAGTTGGATAATATGTGAATCTTTTGTATCTATCCTTAATGTTCTTCTGTGTGGAAACCTTTCTTATAGATTTTTGCCTTTTAAATTTATTGATAATTTTTATTATTGTGTCCATGTTGAAACCATTAATTATTGCTGAATTATTTTTCTTTTGATATTCTATTTTGTATTCTGTTTCTGTGAGTAGGATGTTAATTATTCTGTGTATCAAGCTATAGAGCATTGCGTATTTGTGTGGGATGGGGTTACAACGGTAATTTTTATATGTAACTTTCTGTGTGTGTGTCTCTTTTCTATGGACTCCAAAGATTAGTATATCTCTATTTCTTATACTTTTTAAATCTAGGAAGGGGAGCTTCCCATTTTTCTTCATTTCCATGGTGAATGTATAGATTTATGTTGTAAATTAAGGAGTTTTAAAGCATTAGTGAACAGCTGATGATGGGAGCAATTGCCCGCGTAACATGTCCTAATATTGAATAAGTAAGTGGAATTAGTGTGAACATTTAATAAATTCTAATACGATACACTACCGCTCCATTGTGTATAGCTTCATAAGTACAATTTAAATAAGTGTAATATAGTTTTGCAGATGTGCAACAATATTCATCTTCAGATGTTAAACTTTCTAGGGGAAATGTATGTTTTGATGCACACAAAAAACTAAGTAGAAGTTTTTTAAAATTTTTTTAAATTTTTTTTTTTTTGTAGTGTCAAAAAACCTGGCATTATATAAAGATACTCAGTCTTTCATGGTTTTGGCACTCATTTCATAGCATCTGGCAGGTTGGCAGTTAGAACAGTAACTCTTAGGTCCTATTCTACAAAAGTGTCATTTAATACATCACAAATATTAGTACAAGTCTTTGTCAAGTATGAACTTGTAACTTTCTGTTCTTTGAAAGAATGTATAACACTTGATAAGTAGTAGTAAAAAAAAGTTACAAGTGACATCACTTAAGAGCAGGATGGAGGAACAGCTGTTTGCCACACATCCCCATACCTTGAATTAGGTTATGTTCACTCCTTAGTAATAAATTTGTATTTTTTAATGTACAAAGCAGATTATTGTAATTCTTGTAATGGCTCTGTATTATCTCTCAGAAATGATAATTTAAATACTTTATTATGCAATTATCAATATTCAAGTGTAATAGTTAACTTTGAGATGATTCGGTCCTGGTGGTATAGTGGTAGCCATACTTGTCTCATAGACCCAAGATCGTGAGTTCCATAAAAGTCCTATATGTGGCTACCTTCAAAAGGGAAATATAGTCATGGGTTCCTGTTGTAGATTCACGTAAAAATCTCAAGCCTAAAATAAAAGGTCTCTGAGCAAAATTTATTAACTGTTCCATGTTCTAAATTGAATGAGATGCTGATGACCTGGGATATTAAAGAGTGTCTGTAAATAAACGAAATAAATAAAATAAAAACTTTGAGAATATAATGATATATAAATATATATATCAGATCAATTTCAGTCGTTAAGAAATGCGGAAGAATAGAGTTTCCGGATTGTGCTCGGTTATTTATTGTATGAAGTAGTTAATTTGATAATTTATATAAATATGTTTATATTGTTTGGCAATCATATTTTCATTATATGCAAAAAAATTATGAAAATTACATCAAAAGAGAATGAATAATGAAAAAAAATTGTTTTCGTGGCATATAACAAACAAACAAACTTAAGATGCTGAATTGAAATGTCCATTTGAAACAGGAAAGGTCAGTATCAGTCATAGGTTAATTGCACTTAAGGTAACTTTTTCATTATACTTAATTACTGAATTACTCTCGCTTTATACACATTCTTACTCTCATTGCTAGCATCTCTTTCGCTGATATTTTGCATATTTAAATCAACATTTGATGTAATTATTAAAAATCTATTAAAACTTGTACTAGTACGTGAAGTTACCAATATTCTTACCTTGTAGAGAAATCTAATCAAGTTGCAAGTGCACAACTAATACAAAATACTTCTGTGGATCAGAATAACAAAAATCACTTGTACACTTGTAAGTATGTAATTGTAAAGTACAAGGTAGCAGAAACCTTGTGGAACAGAATTTCACTAATAACTACAAGTTGTGAGTCCATACACTTTTAATTTATTAAACCCTGCTTTTGTGGAACAGGATCCTGCCAAGTGATATCTGTGGAACTGATTTGCAAGTTCTCGCAATTACATTGCTATTTTGTGAATTTGATCCATTACTGATCCATTACAGATGCATTTTGTTTTTTATACACATATTCATTATAAGGGTGCTAATGATCTTTGGTGCCCTAAAACAAAACTACTATTAAACTTGTTTGTTATAGCATTCACAAATGGATGTACCGATAAACAAGATGAACGGTATTGCACACGAAACTTTCACACCGATAGTGGTGGAGTTGGAACAGCAAGAAACACAAAGAACCAGTTCGCAACGTTCATCACGTCGAGCATCTCCACAGAATGAACAACCTCGGATAATTACCCCAGTTATGGATGAGGACTTAAGAACAGAGAACACTCTGCTCAAGAATGAGCTACGAACTCTAAACAGTGAAGTGTCACAGCTGCTTCAGCGATGCAAGTCAGCAGAGAAAGGTAAAACTAGTGTTTCTTTAATATCCATAAGGGTTAAAGTCTCCTTGAGCATTTCTCATGATATTTGGGAACATTTTAAGAAATAAAAGCAAGAAATAATCTTTGGAATATTCTTTAATTACCTTCGTTCAATACTTAACAGAGTCACCAAAGTCCTTTTTTATAAATAACATTATAAATTTATTGAGTTATTGATAAAATTGTTCTCGACAAAGGTTTCTTCTGCATGTACCATGCTATAATCAGGATTGGAGAATGATCTGACTGGATGGGAGAAAATTCACTTATTCTCCTGAGGATCATCTGGTCTTTTTTACAGATGGCTTAAGAGTAGAGAACGCTTCAAGAGCTGGAGTTTATGAATTATCTCTAAAAACAAATATTTCTGTCTTGAGAACAGTTTTTCAGGCAGAAATAATTGCACTTCTGACCTGCCTTAACTTATGTGAGAAGAGAAATTATGTTAATCATCTTGCACTCATTTTAAGAGACCATCGAGCTACACTTAGCACACTTAAATCTCATCAAGTCAACTCAGTGAAACATGCATTAATAATCTCTTCTGAGTCAAAATATTAACAATACTCCTGAGATTTTCTCAGGACATGTTTTATGGACACTCCACATCCTCACTGTTAAATGACTGTTGGATCATTTGTAGAAGTTGGGTAGGTAGATATCTGGCTTGACTCCATTGGTCTTGTGATAAACTTGAATATGCTTCTGGGATGTCAAAATTCATTAAGTTTTACTCATATTTTTTTATGTAAATCCTTTCCCACATGTTTAATTCTTTTGGTTGTTGAACCATTTTTAATAACATGATGCCATTTTCTGTTTCATGGTTTTCATTCCAAAAATGTGCTGCCACAGCTGATTTTTCTATTTGTTTGTTCTTCAATGTTCTTTCAACCTAATGCCTATATTTCCCTTTGTTTTTCCTACTTAGATTTTATCACAATCTTGACAATTGATCTGGTAAATACCAAATTTTTTCTCTTTGGACCTGGAATCCATTTTGTTTAATTTCAATAATACAGCATTAAAATTTATTGAAATTAAAACTGATTTCAAGCCCAAAGAGAAAAAATTTGGTATTTATCACGTCAATTTTCAAGATTGTGATAAATTCTATATAGGAAAAACAAAAAGAAATACAGTCATTCGGTTGAAAGAACATTGGAGAAACACCCATTACAATAGATAAATCAGCTGTGGCAGCACATTTTTGGAATGAAAACCATTAAATAGAAAAAGGCATCAATTTATTATAAACGACTCAACAACCAAAAGAATTAAATATGTGGGAAAGGATTTATGTAAAAAACATGAGTAAAACTATGAATTTCGACATCCCAGAAGCAGACAGCTCTTAATTCAAGTTTACCATAAGACCACTGAAGTCAACAGACGCCTCCCTATCCAACTTCTACAAATCCAACAGTCATTTAACAGCTGAGGCTGTGGATGAGGGTTCATGAAACATGTCCTATGTAAATCTCCTATATGTAAAACTATAAAGAGTGTTCTTAGTATTTTGACTCAGAAGATACTATTGTATGGGAATGTTTCCAAGTTCTCATTAATCTTTCCACAAATAAACAGAATGTACATGATGCAGCATCCAATTTGCACAGAAATTTGGCTTTTTGCATATGATTATGATCTTGCAGAGTTTTCAGGCTATCTCTGTGGTATTGCTCAGTTGTGCAGATATAACATGCTGGCAAACCATTTCTTAATATCAAAAAATAAGATAACCATAACTTTCTGAGCTGAAACAACCACTTTTGCTTTTTTTAGTGTTGGTGATTTTCACACAGAGCTTTGCTCTTTGCTCTCAGGACCAAAATGGTATAGGTAAGTTTCTTCAGCAGCTCGAAAGAAACTTCTCATCTTCAACTACATGTAAACCTGCATATTCTTCAGAAATCAGCAATCTTGGAACTCACTATGCACAGTCATGTCTCATGAGCAACTTTCCACTGATATCCTGTGAAATCATGACAACACTGTACATTAAACATTAAGCTAACAAACTATTGTAAAGTTAAATTTTAATGTGAGAAATTATGCCTGTAAAAAATGATGATATTTTTTTATTGTTGCATTCTATCTTGTTCACATTTTTCTCTACTTGACAGTAAACAAAGACTGTCCTTTTTGATGCACACTCTACTTAGAATTGCCATCTAACAACTACATGGCATACTAATATCATTCCATTGTCTTACAAATGGACGTCCCATAGATTGCACAGTTTTGGTAAAACACCAATATTGTAATTTCATTTCAGAATGCTCCTCATAAATAATTATGTTTTGTACTTTTCATTAGTACATTCGTTATTTTCCTCTCCTCTCCCAGTCATTACAGTCATTATATATGGCCTAAAAATTAGAGAGCTGACTGCATGCCACTCGTATGTTCGCTCTATTTGTTTTGCTATAGAATTTATGTTATGACTGATTTTTCTTTGATTTTGCACCAGTTTATTGGTCCATTCCTTAATGACCATAAAAAGAGTATATTTATCATTTACCATCATTTATTTAAAAGCCTGAGTCCTACAGAACAGGAAAATGTGCAAAATGATAACGTGAACAGAAATATTTTTATGTGGGATGTTGCAGAGAACTGGGCACTTCAGAAGCATATTGCGTCACTGCAGGCATCACATGTGCAGCACTCGCAGACAGTAAAGGAAAAAGAGTCTGAGATATCTGCACTGCAGAAGGAACTTCAACAGGCAACTGATGTAGGCATCAAACTTGATGGCATTCGGGTCAAGAATGAAAAGTTAGTATTTAATATTAATTGGGGCTTGGGTTTAGTCAAAACCAATCAGAACCTATCTGTAGTAATATAATGAAAGCACCAGAATTTATCTTGAGAAAATTTGGAGCTTGAGTTATATTTGTTTTGACTATTTTATGAATAAAATCATAAAAATAATATATCCATAAAATGCACTTATAGTTATGAATGTTCAGTCTGGCATTTTAGTTTCTTCTGCTTCATTTGTCTTCAGTTTGCTACCAAAGAGCCTACATGAGAAAAAAAACATCCCTTAAATAATTTTAATTTCAATCTTAATCTGTTCAACTGTTAGTAGATGGAGTGCTGTGCTGGACATTCAAAAGCATACTTTATGATTATATTATTTGATTTTTGTCATTATATTCACTAAATAGTCAAAATAAATACATATCAAACTGCAGATTCTCTAAAGATAAAATGTCATGTTGATTATTGATTTCTAGTGCACATTGATTTTATGCCAAAGAAGTTATTACATAGGTAATACATGCACTATTTCTTTGTCATAAAAAAAACTAGGATGCATCATTATGCAAGGAAAAAATGTTAGTAAAAAAATACATATTTTAAAGGTGCACTATCTCAAATGCTGAAATAATCAATAGAATATGCAGGCCGCAATTTATATATGGATTACATTGCACTTAAGACGATTGATAGTTAGTAGCAGTTGTATAAATGGATGATAACTTGTAACAATGAACATAGTGATAATAAGACAAGACAATTTATTGTTATTATTAACACTAGCCCTAACTCATTCACTGTCAGGTTCAGCACCACTGCTATCCTTTGTCATAGAGTCAATTCCTTAGCACACTCATCCCATAAAATATCATCTTCTGTTCCATCGATTGTGTTTTAATTCTAGCATGATCTTGTCCCATGCCCATGTTATCTAGTCACATATCATTTCGATTGTTGGTTGCCGTAGTTTTCTTGTCTGCATCACCTCATGACCACTGTCTGCCATCCACTCTGTGTATGCTTTGCTCATCCATAAATAGTTTGTTTATACATGCATCCAAAGGTTGAAACACTGACTTAAGACCACAAGGGAAAAACAGTCATGTCAGTTTTTAACTCGTAAAGAATTTTCTTTGTGTTATTGCCTAAGTGACCTTTGTCCCTAACGAGCAGGATAGGTTGGTGAAGTAAAGCACCAGTATGAAGTTGCAACATTGTCCACACCCAATCTCATAGCAGGTCTGCATCCATCTATCCGGGACTCTTGACATGAATAGGCTTATGTATGGGTAATTTAATTTTTGGCATAGTTATTCTTTTGAAAATGACAAACGGTTGTAATTTCCTTCCATTCATTGTTACTGTTAACATCACTGTGCAGTCCATATTCTCATAACCAATTATGTGTATAATACACTATTTTCTTCCTACTTAGTGATTGTTGTGTTGTTTGGCATACCAAAAAAGATTGGTGTTTGGTCCGCATTCCCTATTTGCAACAATAAATAATTCTTATCATTTATTTATGGAATTTATGGAAACCTATAATTTTCTGTTCATAGTCTTGTGGCATCAGAAGGCAAATTTAATAATGTCTTCTAAGAGAAATGCCTTTCCTTCTCACGAAATGAAGGGCCCAACCTGTACATGCTTTAAATTCACCAATGCCCATACTAGCTGTGATTTCACATGCTTTGTAATACATCATTTCATGTGGCACTCTGATTTCATTGTTCTTTTTGTTTCGGCCTCTTAGACTTATTTACTCTGACATGGCAAATTCTCAACCAGCAGTTCTGTTACCATGTTCTTCTATGAACTTGATAATTTTAAGCTTAAAACTCATACAACTGGAATAATATTGTTGGTTCTTATCCAAAGTCAAAACACAATTTTATCAGCATAACTGATTACTCCAGATGTCCTAAAAACGCATTGTTAATTGAAAAGTACCTATATTTAGCACATGTAAAAAAAGAACCAATCACAATTGTAGTGATACCAAGCTTTGTTGTTTATAAGATTAAATTTAAACCTAAGCTGTGCATCCAACTTGCAACTTTCAATATTATTAAAAGTATCTTTGTTTATAAGGAGATGCATCTATTAGGATGCGCAGAATTTTTTCAAAAAAATTTAATGTGAAAAATTTAGGTGTATCCATTATGCAGGTAAATAGGGTATAAAGATATTTCAGTACACTATTCTAATTGCATAAAAACAATTGAATGTAGGTGTTATAAAATGAAAGTGGTAAAATGGAAACAATAAAATTGTGGCAACAGGCAGCTGTGATTAGTTGGGATTAGTAATATTCTTATCAGATTGGTGATTGATTCATAAGCTAAATACTCTCGGTAATAAATGTTTTTTCCAGCCAAAATTTGCCATTGTGAAAAATTTCGACTTAAGCTGCTTGAAACTTAATGATAATAATGTTTCAAGTTTCTTGCAGTCCTCCTCAAGGAGTAGTGAATTAAAGTGTGTCTGTGTAGAAGGTGGGAGGTTGGGGCAAAGGGCGAGAGTGTCATGACATGAGGTCAACAATATGTCTTGGCACATTAGCAGATGTATCAATGAAAACTTGTCCCTGAGAAGGTCCTAAGAACGACAACCAAATGTATTAATTTTTAAGCATCATCTCTGTTAAAATCTCAGCTTGCATTTGTGTACTAAAACAATTTTATGATCTTTGGATATGTTAATGGATATAGGAAACACAAAATAATAAAATTATTATACCTGGGCTGTTGAAACTTTGCACTTGACAGCACAGTTCATGTGATGTTGGCTATGTTGCAGATGCAACTGTTTTAACAACTGGTATGTTAGAATTTTCAATGTGCCTCTTAAAATATATCAAGAGTACATAATAATGAATTACTTTGCTCCAGAATGATTTATAGACACAATTAAATTGCTGAATTGCTGCAGAGTAATTAATAAAAAACAAACTTGCAACAGTGAGAGATCTACTGTGTAGACATTTGCTCATGATTTTAAGTTGGGAAAGGCTTTGAACCATTACTATATGAGACATCTTTAACAGCATTTCTCTTCCATGTAACACCTTGATGGCAAGGATTAGATATCACTCCCTGAATCACTCAGCAAATTATCTTTTTGGGATACTCTTAACTACTATAAATTAATCATTTCAATTAATCACAATAACTGAATTCAAACATGTGATAGAAATCAGCTGCAAAAGGTCTTCATTTATTAATCTGCATGATTGTCAACTGAAAAAGTACTCTCTAGTGCAAAGTTTCAGCAGCCCAGGTATAGAAGAAAACAATCTTCAATACCAGAGGATGTTTATCAACTGGGGAAGGTATTTCCTAATTAAGCTGTTCTTTCTTACATACATAGCATGACCAATTGAATCGCCGACATCCTGAATAAGCATGACATCTCTACTTATTTCTGGACACTTATTAATAACATGCTTTAAAAAGTGAAGGAGCCACCACCACCACTATTAGCTTCTCCAGGGATGGATAGTATCCCCTTGCTTTTGTGGTGAAGTCTATATTGGCCAAACAAAACATAATATTAGCTGAAGAGTTAAGGAGCATTATTTGAGCAGAGAAAACACAATTTTCAATCAGCTAGTTGCTCCTGGTGGTCTAGAGGTATGCTTGCCTCATAGACCCAAGACAGCAGGTTCAATCCTGGCCAGGATCAATGGATTTTTTTGGATGTAAAAATCCTAAGTATGGCTTCCTCCGGAAGGGAATAAAGCCAGGGGTCCTTTGATGTAGATTTATGGCATGCAAAAGAACCTCAAGCCTGAAATAAAGGTCTGTGAGCAAAATATATCAGCCATTTCACATCCTAAATGGAATGGGACGCTGATGATCTCAGATGTTAAAGAGCTTCCGTAAAAATCCAAATCATCAAATCAATGATTTATAGTGGAACATTGCTATTACAATCTAACATTAACCTTACCATATGACCAGACTAATAAATTGCTTCACAAATACTAACACAGATTAATTGAAGAAGCTTTAGAAATTTTCCAAATGCCATCAATTTTAACAGAGGTAACAATGTAAATATCAACAACATTTGGTTGTCATTCTTAGGATCATCTCAAGAACAAGTTTTCATTGATCCATCTGGTAATATGCCAAGGCCTGTTGATCTTGCATCATGGCCCCCACCTCCTATCTTCTAGATTGACACATTTCAATACATAACTCTTTGAGAACTGCAAGGTCCTCTTAAAGTTTGATGGTTTATTATCATTAAGCTTAGCTTAAGCTGAAAAACTTTACCATGACAAATTTAGTAGATAGATACACATTGGACTAATTTGTTACAGGTTACTGCAGTCAAATTCTGAGCAGAGCCATAACTTGCAGGATCAGTTAGAGCGAGAAGAAAACCTAAGAGCTGCCCATCAGAAGGAAATCTCTTCTCTGCAGACCAGGTAGAGTGGCTCTGTTTGTGTTTAAAGAAGAAATATTATACAGTAGAATATCGATTCATCACTTTTAGAGCGACCAGATTAACAAATTGGTGGATGCAGGAAAACAGTATATACAAGAAATACATAAATCATGCTCTAAAATAAATAAAGACAGTATACAAGCAAACACTATGTTTTGCATTGATTTTACACGTTACCAAATACACTTTTTACATATTTGTTACTTTCTTTGAAAAAGATTATTAATTGACATTTGCTACTTTAAACTTTCATGCAAAATAAATGTAAATGTAGATCAGCAACCTGGGAGAAAATCTACATCTACAAATACAAAGACAGCATAATGAACTTTGACATTGCCAGAGATGAAAACATAAACTACAAGTTTATCACACCGCCACCAGAGCAGAATATACATTCCCACAGCTCAACGAATGATCCGACAGTTAAACTTTAGCCTGGCTGAAGATGGAAACTAAATGTTCTCAAAACCAGTTCCATACATTTATAAGTAAGTGAAACTTTAAGAGTGTGTAGTTCAACTGAATCATACAATGATATCAATTAATATTATTTCTTTGTTAAACTTAGAAAGCAGAATGCACCTGTCTGGAATGGCAGCAGAAGAAGCTGGGCTGGAGCCACAACCAAAATGAAAAATGCATAAGCTTTGAACACTATAAATATTCCATGTGTTATTTTTTTTGTCAAACCTAACCTAATATCTTGTTCTCAAACTTATCTTGGGGGAGAGGGGATTAAACCATTGACCTTCCAATTATAAACACAATGCTCCAACCAACTGAACTAACTGGTCAGTGTACTAGGCAAGTTAATTATCTGCCTACTTTTATTGAAGCCACACTGTGGCTTAACTGGGTTCTGCTTTCTCCACTGTAATTCAAGAACTAAAAATGGAGACAATCAGGGGAAAAAGAGCAACGAGAAAATTTTTTAATACTTAGATGGGGATATAGGTGCCTCATTGAGGACAAATAGAAGGAATGGGGTAAAAAAATAAGTAAGATTAAAACATATCTTTTAAAAAAGAAATTATTTTAAAAATGTATATGGAACTAACACAGTGAAGCCAAGTCATATGAATAAATTCATGTGATATGTCTTACTAAACACTCATTGCTTCACTTACTTGTGTGATATTTGGAACCGGTTTTGAAGACCTTTGTCTTCATCTGCGGCCAAGGGCATGACTGATTGAAGAATCCAACGACTCTGTAGAGTTGAAGCGCCATCCTGGTAGTGTTTTATTGGAATATCAAAGTTCATCAATCGATATCTGTATTTATGAATGTAAATTTTTTCCAAGTATCCAGTTCTATATGTCCCTGAGTGTCTTTTAATAAATCCACCTTCTTCACAATCTCATGGTTTTTAGTCCAGAAATGATGTGCCAGCTGATCTATCTGTCTGTTTATATTTTATTTTCCTGAAATGCTTTTCAAAACATGTACCTATATTTCTCTTTGTTTTTCCAATATAGTTCCTTTCACAATCTGCACATGTTATTTTGTAAATCTTTTTTCTCTTGTGGGATGTTTACAGCTGTTTTATCTTTCAAGATGTTTCTTAAATTAAATCTGTTGATGGGTGCTAATTTTATTTTGAAACCTTTAAAATTGTTTTGAAATTTTTTCATCTTTTGGATGTAAATTTTTTAAAAAATGTTTTTTTTTTTTTACATCTGCTGATAATGTGGTGGTATCTCTGATAAGTTTTTTTCCTTTTAAATCTTTCCACCTTTTTATGTATCACATCTTTATTAAAGCCATTTAAAATTGCAATTTCTTCTATTTTATTGTATTCCTTTTTAAACTCTTCTTTACTAATTGGTAAATTAACCAAACAATATGTCAAGTTGTTAAAAACCGCATGTTTGTATGTTAAAGGGTTAAAACCATCTGTCTTGATATGATTATCTGTATGTATTTTTTCTATATATGCCAAAGCTCAGATTCTCATGGTTCTTCATAATTTTAATATCTAAAAATGGTAACATGTTATCATTTTCTATTTCACATGTAAAAGAAATGTTTTTGTCTTGTATATTCAGCAGCTTTAAGACATCTTCAATCAGATTTTTGTTTACTATAGAAAAAATATCATCTACATATCTGTACCACATCTTAAAAAAGTGTGGAAAGGCAGAAGTAATGTGCATCTCAAATCTGCTCATGTAGAGGTTTGCCAAAAAAGGTGATAAAGGGCTACCCATAGTAAGTCCTGTTTGTTGTTTATAAAGTTTTTCTGAAAATAATTGATATATGCAAATTTTTGTAAGGTTAATATATTCCTATTTGTGTATCTCATTAATTCCAATCTCATTTAACCAATCTTCTAAGTAAAGTAAAAGTTTTTCTTTTGGTATACTTGGAAACAATGATGCTACATCAAAAGAAATTAATGTATCAGGTGGTAATAACTTAATGTTCTTAATCTTTTCTATTAGTTGAAATGAGTTCTTTATGCTTTTACTTGGAAAACTTGGAAACATATTAAATTTATCAGTCAACCATTTTGCTAAAAGATATGATGGTGTATTGATATTATTGATAATAGGTCGCATACTTTTTTTCGAGTTTGTGAATTTTAGGTAAATCATATATCTTTGATATAATTGGATTATTCTGTTTTAATTTTCATTTAGTTGTGTATGGAATAACTGTGCATGTTTGTATGGCATCATTTACTGTTTTACTACATTCTTTCAATGGATCTGATTTGATTTGAACAACTTCCTTTTTATTGAGCAACTCTTGCATTGTAGAAACATATTCGTCCCCATCCAGAATTACTATTTTGTTTCCTTTATCTGCCTTTCTATACACTACCTCTTTTTCATTTAGTAATCTTATAATGCTTCTGTATATATTAGTTTTTGGTGATTTCTTCATACTGATTTCCTTGAAAGTTTTTTCTGATTTTATTCTGACTCTCTTTTTCTTTATTATTTAAGTTTCCCATAGCAACTTCCAAATCAACTATGTAATCCTCTATATTATTGGAATATTTAACACACATTTTTAAACCTTTATTGAGAAAGGTTAACTCTTCTTTATTGAAGCTTTTTTTAGATTGCAATACATCAATTAAGGGTTTATGATATATGTTTAAAAATTTCATAAATCTGTCAGAAATTGAAAAAATAGGTTTCCTATTGCCAGTCCTTGGTACTTGTTAGTTTTTTTTTTTTTTGTTTTTTTTTTTTTTGTTTTAATACAAAAAATATTGTTATATGCTGTTTGTAAATGTATAAATTTTAATTATTTTCTTATAAACATTATCATTTATTTACATTGCAACCTGAATGCAAACAGCATATAATAATAAGTGGAAAAAAATACATTGACTCTGGTTGGGATTGAACCCATGATCTTGGGTCTTTGAGGCAATCATGATTAGCACTTGACCATGAGAGCTGACTTGAATTGATTTCTTATGAAATACAGGAGATTGACTAAGGAATTTCATTTTATAGTTCGTATGTTTTAAGTTACAGAAGAATATGATCATACTTTTAACAGGTTGAGCAAGTTAGAATCAGAGCAAGCAAGTCAGTTGGATGACGTGGAACAACGGTTGAAGGAAGCACAGGAGGCAAAACTGGAGTTGCAGCAGCAGTGGGAGAGGGTACGTGTTGAACTGGATGAGGCTCGTAGCCAATTGGATCAGTATAGAACTCGTGCACAGCGCATTCTGCAGGACAAGGAGAAACTGATTGCAGAACTTCGTGGACAAGGTTGGAATTAATTCATAGAATAATGAGAGATAATGGTTTTTTTGCAGGTCTTAATAATATCCATTTAATTCTTCATCTTTCATTATCTTGGAATATCATAGCACATTGTGTCAGTAATGATAAAAATAAATATTTATTTACAAACATTTCCATCTAAAGAATGTTGATGTTTGTCTGATGTGTGGAATGCAACATTTGAAACTGATTTCAAACAAGGAAAGTAATATAACTTAAATGTAAATTGGAACTTGCACAGTGAAGCCAATCATATTAATTGATATCATTGTATGATTCAGTTGAACTATACACTCTTAAAGCTTCACTTACTTTTCATAAATGTATGGAACCGGTTTCGAGAACATTTATGAAAAATAAGTGAAGCTTTAAGAGTGTGTTGTTCAACTGAATCATGCAATGATATCAATTAAAGTAATATAAATCTGCATTCTTAAAGTGTTGCACCCATAGTTTCAATTTGGTCATAAAGGTGTTAATGGTATCCATCATGTCAATTATAGAGCGATCTTTCTAATCTTTCGCTTGTAAGATGTTAAGCTGATTCAGATGAATGCATACATCTGTTATGAAAGCAAGACTCTTAATTCATGATTTGTTGGGTTAACTGCAGGATAACAATAGGTTGCTTCCTTAATAAAATATACTTCTGCATGAATATTAAAATACAATCAAGTATACTTTCTCTGCTTGGCAAAAGTCAGATCTGAATAATCTGATCCCTCATCTAATAAAAATTCTTTAAATTGTATGTGCTGTAGAGAGTAAGCTTTAATAAAATTTACAGTTTTTCCACTATTGACATTGTTCAATGTTGCAGAATTTGCACACAAATCTTCTCTATGTATGATACAGTATATCATTTTAACAACATAAAGGGGGCACCATATGTTTCAGCTGACACAAATTTTTTCCATGGTAAGTTATACAAGCTATCATATAAAGTGCCTCAAAAATGTTTACTCCACATGTATCTTTTAGGGGAAAAGTCCAGAATATTGAACTTGGTATCATTCCCTAAGCTAATATGGCATTATCTATAAAAGCTGTACAGTTGTCTAGGACTAGAGAATACCATATAAAGTTGTTTATTTTCATTTCAATTGCTCTTTGATGTTGGAAATCATTTCTAATATTTTGGAAGTTATTGTTCCCTTTCCAGTGCTTAATTTTTTAAACAATTTTAGCATACCAAGGCAAATATCCTCAGCTACCATTGTCATACATTGTTTAACAAATTCCCTTTTGGAAAATGGCTTAGTCCCTTCAGCTATTAGTTTCATATAGCTTGCATGCAGTGCAATATTAAGGCTAGAAGAAGTTTTATTCTTAAGATTCTTCGAATCTTCTTTTACAGGCCTAACCAGCTATAATTCAGTTACTGTAGTCCTTTGAATGGCATCTAATAAAGTTTTTTTTAATGTTTTATTTAGATGTAACACAATTCTTTGAAACATATTACACAACATGCTTTGCCTTCATGATAGGTAACAAACTATTGATTTTCCCTTCTGGGTAGAATTTATAATGGGAATGTTAACTGCCTTTTGTGTTGAAACTAAAAGTGTTATGGGCATACAGCTGTAGCTAATAACATTCATCTCTACTCTGCAAAGCCATTTCACAAAGCGAAATAGTGGAAGGGGTGAAGGAGGAGAGTAACCTGCAGTGTCGCATTCTGGTAAACTGACAGACTAATGATATTCTAGTTTCTTTATACCTTCAGTATAAAATTATTTTTCCAGCTCTACAAAATAAGCATTTGTATAAACTGTAATTACTATATATATAAATATTGTACTTACGAAGCTGTTGACAATGGAGTGGTAAGAATACCTAAGTTTAGGTTGTAATTACTGTATCTGAATCTCTGTCCAGCAAGCCATTTCTTCAGGTTTGTGAAGAGAAAAAAGTCGCTAGGAACAAATGCTGGTGACTATGGTACATATAACAGTAGTTCAAAGAGCAAGTAATGCGACTTCATGATTGCAATTGAAGTGTGCACCAGTGCATTGTCTTGGTAGAAAAGAACTCTTTTTTCAAAACAAATGCACGTGTTTGGCCTTAATAGTATCCTTCAATTGCTCCAACAATGCCACAAATTACTCCCCATTCATATCTACCAACACCATACCGCAAGCTTCCCTGAAAACAGTGGCCATCACCTTACCTGCTGAAGGACACACTTAACCTTCTTTGGAGAGCTTTGACCCTTTTGAACCCATTGTTTGGTTTGTCTCTGGCATGTGATAGTGAATTCATGTTCCATTCACAGTAATATAACATCGTAAAAAGTCTTTTGAGTTGTGTCTAAATATATTCAAGCACTCCAGAGAAATGTTCATTCAAACATGCTTCTGATCGACAGCAAACATGGCACAGCTTTCGCATGAGCAAAATATTCCAGGTATGATCTATTGAGATCTTCACAATCTCAGCATTTCCTGCAACTTGATTTGTCTGTCCTTTTACATAGCATTGTGAATTTTGCCATTGTTTTATCAGTTGCTGCATTAATTAGACCTCCTGAACTTTTATTATCAAAAATGAAGGAATGACCACTTTTAAACCCATCAACCCATTTCTTTACTGTAGAAAATGATGATGAGTCTTTCAAGTTGAATCCAGTTTCTTTTATATTCTTGGTTGATGTTAAGCTTTTAAAACAAAGTATTTTATTACTCCAAGACATTCAATTTTGTTCATTTTGCTCAAAAAGCATCAACTTAATTACTTTGCTGAACTATAGCAATCAAACAAATGAAAGCATGTATATGAAAAGGCATGGTGTGCCATCTAAAGGACTGTACTTAAGAGCTATCCTTGTTAGTTGGTACTGCCAGAACCATCTCTATGTCAGACCATGAACTTTCCAAATCGCTCTTATATGAGGGTAAGTTTTAAGTTATGGCAACTATTTTTTTCTTACAAACGAGGGACAACACAAAAAGTCTAAGACAATGTATGGAGTATACGGAATGTACTTTCCAATGAAGCCACCAGATGGTCTACATGAGCAGATCTGCATTTCTGAGCTCACCCCAAAATTCAGTTGGTGAGTGGTCAAGAATGGCCAGGAATAGAGATAATAAGCATATGTGAAAACAGCATTTCTCCATGGCAGGAGTGCACGAGAATGCCACACAGAGCTACGGGAAGCACTGAGTGTGTGTGCCTGCCCTGTCGAACAGTGGCAAGGTGGATAGAGGTCTTCCCATCGCTGGCAATGAACAGTTGATGTACTTGGAAATTACTTCAAAGGCTCCTAAACACCATGGATTACCTGGGCAACCATATGTAAGTAGCTGTGTATAATTTTTGCTCATGCCATAATAAATCAATGTTGTTTGGTTACCTATATTTGTCTTCTTCCCTAGGTGGGCCCCTACTTCTAGCCTTCCATTGGTGTCACCACTCGGCAGTAAATGCCATGTCCTTTCAATCTTATATTTTAGTTTTTTCGTGTTGTCTCCCTTGTTCAAGACAAAAAAAAATATTGCCATGACTTATTCCTTATATATAAAGAAGTTTGATTTACAATAGATGCATTTATTGAAACAAATTGCAGAACTTTAACATCTTATAGCTGTCTTTATGATATGAAATGTATCACAGGTTCAGCTGAGAGAAGCACGGCAGTGGATGACACAATGGAGCTGGAATTGCAGCAGCTGCAGCAAGAGCGGGAATTGCTGCATGAAGAAGTGTTGCAGGTGTCAGCTCGTCTACAGGCAAGTCGGGAGGAGTTGCAGGAGATGGAGCGGAGGCTAGAGGCAGGGAGGGAACAAGCAAGTCACTCTATACAACTACTGCAAGACAATCTACAGGAAGAGCGGAAAAAGAGACAGGCAGCTGAAGAAGACTGTCGAACACATTCTGAGGTGAGAAGCATGAGTCAATGTAATTTTATTAAAGTAGAGGTGGTCAGCAGTTTGGGAAATATGTGCAGCAGCTAGTATCCAGTAATAACTGGTGTAGAGTCCCCATGAACTTCCTACAGCACAGTTTGTATCCACTTTTTTTAAATGAAAAAGTTGTATCAGTTTGCAGTACTTGTTTGATCCATTTCTACAAAATGTATTACACTGATCATTTAAGTAATCTGTATAAGACTAGTTACATGGAAAAACAGGCTATTATTAACAAATAAATAAAATGTTCATAGCTGGTAATGTTTCTCTAGGAACTACGTTCAGTAAGAGAAGAGCTGTCTAGACAACGTGCACAGTTAGCAGCACGTGTCAGGGAGAGAGAGGCAGAGCTAACAAGGTTACGTACACAGTTGACTCAGAGGCCAACATCCCCACCAGGAACAGATGAACTGGAGTCTCGTCTGCACTTATTGACACAAACCCTTGTACAGAAACAGGCCTCACTGGAAACTGTCACCACAGAAAAGAATGCATTACGTCTCCAGTTGGAAAAAATAGAGGTGATTGGTTTTATTTGATGTTCAAGGGTGAATATAATATAAACTGGAATTTTTTATCGTAATTTATTGAAACCAAACCAAATAAAAATGGAATACATCTCATTTTTTGACATTAATTTCATTACTGAATAAATAGTGGGATTGGTTTCCAGCCAAATCTAGATGCTTCTACTCCATCATTGCCCAGAAGTTCTATCTGGGTGGATATTTAAGAGTCAAATAGAAATGAACATGTTTCCATACATTTGGGTATGGTAGGACCATTATATAAAATATAGTGAACTTTTGTAACAGTGGTGTCAAATATTAACATTTTTAAACAATTTCGACTAAATTTTTTAAAAATGTTAATGGTAGGACCAGTTTTTATTTAGGTTCTGTTGCATATTTTAAGCTTTAAACCACCTCCCCCCCTTTTTTTTTCCTGTTATGGATCATTATGGATTTTTTCTGCAATTATTTACATTTTAAAAAGTACATAAAGTATTTTAATATAGTGAACTGAAAAAAGTTATAAAAATTAAATGGCTAGTTCACCTTCCAAAAATATCTTTTGAGAATCTTGTTATTATTTGTTTTCAACAGTCTAAAATTTTCACCTCAATCCAAACACTGAAGCTCTTTAAATAGCACAACCTTCATTAGTGAAAGGAGCACATGGTTACGTCGGGCATACGAATACAAGGAAATAGAGAGGATGATGGAATTACTGTAGTTTTTAATAGTCCTGGTAAATGACTTTGTATAGATCTGCACTAGACAATTTCAGGAAATTTGTGGTTGGGTTAACTTCTCAGCTGCATAAATGTAGCAAACAATTGCAAGCGAGAAAGATGAGAGTGGTACAGCTGTGCAATAAACCATCCCTACAATGTGTTCAGTATGGAAGTAACAGAGATACTAACCTGATTCCCCTATAAATGCATTAACAGAAAATCTACTCGACCAGAAACCACCGTGCATCTTTTGCTCATTCACCAGGACTGTTCAGAACTACTTTACTTTATCTTAGTCAACATTTCCATGATGTCCTGAAAGGTGAATGTTTTATTGTAACTGGTATGAGTCCTTCCGAAATAGTTTATTTTAAATATGCTCCAATCGCTTCAGTGGAAGCAGAATGTTGTTTTTCTATGATGGAAAATATTCTGTCTTAAAATGGCTGAGTATAACAGTTTGTACCTTGAAAAAACATCATCTTGCTTGCAACCAGAAAAAGTTAGCTTAAGCACTTTAATTATGTGATAAAGAAATTATTAATTATCTTAAATACCTATTTTAATTATATTACTGCCTATTTTCAATATTTTAAGTGCATTTTTGTCTGCCTATTTTAACCAAAATAAATGCCTGAACTTCTGGGTTCTGGTAAGTATAAGGCAATAATTCAAGACTAAAGCTGTTCAGTGGATTTTTTCAATTTTTTGATTTGGTTTATTTATGGATGGTATTTAACATCTCAGGACATCAGCATCCTTCAATTCAGGGAATGAAATGGCCGACAAATTTTGCTCCAAGGCCTCTTCTTTCAGGCTTGAGGTTCTTTTTTGTGCTGTAAATGTACGATATGGGATCCATGACTCCAAAGGAAGCCATACCTAGGATTTTTATGCCCCAAAAATCCATTGATCCTGGCCAGATGTAAACCTGTGATTTTCACTGCACCACCAGGACCGATGGATTTTCTCAAGTTTTTCCGTAATAAAACAGTTGTAAACTGATGGATGTTTTCTTGGAGAGAAGTTCTTAATAATGGCTTGTGAGTGGAACTATTTTTAAATGCTCTTTCTGGCTTCACTTACTGGAGGTTCACTCTAGATATGCACATCCTCAGCTGTTAAAGAACTGTTGTTTAACTCTAGCCATATATAGGTCATAAGTTTGAAATGAAGAATTTGGCTAATGGCTGTGATTCAAACTACAAATCTTCAAGTCTTCCAGGTTGATGACTAACCAACTGAGCTACAGTGTCCATATTTGAAAAATTTACCCTAGAAGACTGATGATCCATGGTTCGACTCCCAGCCATTACCATATTTTTAAAGTCTAATTCTTCATTGTAACTGTTAAATTGCTTATTGATTTTGAGTTGTTAGGTGTAGGAGCTGACTCTGGTGGTCTTTTGATATAACTGAATAAACAACAATGCTTGTTGGATGTCATAATTCATTAAATGTTGCTAATGTTTTTTATGTAAATATTTTCTATTATTAACTTGAAATGCTAATTGGAACTTGTACAGTAAATCTAATTACATAATTAAAATTATTGTATGATTTAGTTGAACTAAATATTCTCATTGGCTCCACTTGCAATGTAGATGTTTTCAGACCATTGTCTTCATCTTAGCTAACCATCATTGCTGCATAATTCACAATGTTCCTTTGGGAATGCATATTCTGCTCTGGTGGGTGTGATGAACTTAAAGTATGTTTACATCCCTGAAAGTGTTGAAATTCATTAATATGTTTCTGTATTTATAAAAGCAAAATTATTAAAGACAGCACAGGAACCTACAGAGCTAGCAACGTAGAAGAAAATCTACATATATAAATAATAATAATAATTTTACTTTTTGCACTATGTCATGGTTTTCTGTCTAGAAATGAGATGTTATCACTGATTTCTCCATTTGTTTGTATTTTATGTCCTAAAGTGTTCTTTGAATTTGAATTTGACTGTTTTTCTCTTTGTTTTTCCAATATAGATTTTTTCGCATTCTGTACATCTTATTTGGTAAACACCTGCTTTTTTCTCTGGTGGAATACTGTCATTAATATTGTCATTCAGGCAATTTTTAACATTAACTCTATTCATTGGTGCCAATCTAATATTAAAATCTTAAATATTTTGAAATATGTGCATACCTCCATGGATGATATGTGAATTTTTTAAAAATTATCTTATTTTTTCCTGCTGAAAGAGTTGTGGTTTCTTTAATAAGTTTCTGCTTCTTGAATTTCTGCATTTTATGTGAATTAGTTCTTTGCTAAATCCATTTTTAATCTCTCTTATTTCTATTTGTTTGTATCTTTGGATTATTCTTGTTAATTTGTAGATTAATGAGTATGTGCATTAAGCTGTTGATCACTGCATGTCTATGTGATTAAGCAGAATTATTAAAATCAGTACAAGGATCTACAGAGTAGCAACAGAGGGGAGAAAATCTAATTTATAAATGCAGAGACAGATTAATGAACTTTGACACTTCCGAGAATGAAAACATAAACTTTTAGTCCTTCACACTTCACTAGAGCCGAATATACATTCCCAAAGCATAACAAATTATCCAGCATTGACAGTTAGCTGACAATGAAGATGATGGTCGTCAAAACATATACTACATTTAAACAAGGGGAGCCAAAAAGAGCGTGTAGTTCCACTCAATCATACAATGATCTTAATGTATACATGTCTCACCAGAGTATTTTTGTTTTGTCTTGTATTCTTCAGTATTGTATGAATTAGTGCAATATATCACAAAAAATTACAGCCATTACTTCTTAATTGAAAAATTCTCCTGCTCATCTTTTCATTTATATTTGTCTTCAGTTATTTCAAACTTTTAAAATTCAATAATAGTCAGCAAACATATTGATGCTCCAGCATCCCTAGTACCTCTTTCCAAACTTCTGCAGATTCTGTTTCATCATTCACCTTGCTGTTCACTCAAAAATCTTAGATTTTTGTAGAAATAATGTAGGTAAGAAAATAGAAAATGAATTTTGAGTCTCGTGTTAAAACCAAGTTCCTTGTATGCTTCAAGCATGTTAGACGTACATTCCACTAATTAGAATCCTTGTTGTTACCAAGAAATTTTGAAACAACTTCACTAAAAGATACCCATGCTGCTTTCTCCTTTTCATCTATAGTGTTTTTAAATGCTGCATCGGATATCACCTTTCTAATACGAGGACTATTAAATACATATTCTTTTAATTTTGCTTTATACAATGGTGGATATTTCTCATATATATATGACTTGTCTAGCTTCTTGCCATTGAAGAACTCGCAGCAGTTCGAAATATAGCAATTTCAAGTGTGACTCTTTCTCTGTGTTTTATCTTTATCTACTTTTATTATTAGTGTTAATTTATATATATATATATACTTGAAACAATCTTATTCCTTATTTAAAGCCTTTATAAATGGTTTCATAAGCCAAAATTTGTGATATTACGCCTCTGCTTAGGTAATGTCAATTTCGCACACATATAACAAAAGAAATCTGAATTATTTATGCATCCTCAATGGGACATGGTAAATACTTTCTTTCTGAACTAAAAACTCCCAACATTCTACTGCAACAAAAGCTTCAAACTGATTTCATTGCCAGATGAAACAGAGACTAATAAAATATGAGAGGAGCCAGACAGGATGTGTATGTGCTTGTAAAAATAAGATTTATCTCTCAAGTGGGTAGTTGACTTTCCCATCTCCCACAAATAAACATAATAGCAAGGCTGCGCATAATCTGACTCTAACTTCCTTTGTTCATTTGATTTGTTTACGGATGCTCTTTAACATCTTAGGTCATCAATATCCAATTGAATAAGGGCATGAAGCAGCAGATAAATTTTGCTCAGAGGCCTCTTCTTTAAGGCTTAGACTTTTTCATGCCATAAATGTACAACATGGGACCCACAGCAATGCTTCCCTTCTGAAGGAAGCCATACTTAGAATTTTATGCCAAGATATCCATTGATCCTGGTTGGGATCAAACCTGCGATCTTGGGTTTAGGAGGCAAGTATGGTTACCACTATACCACCAGGACCGACTCTTAACTTCCTAATCTGCTTGGACCCCCTATCAAATAAGAAACATCCAGTGTCCTCAATTTTTACTATAAACCCCTTAAAAATACATAGAATAAATTTGGTTTTATATTTACATGTATGTTTAAGCATTACAGTTTTAATAATTATGCTATAATTTTAAAAAAAAATATGTTATAAGAAAATTGAAATTGAAATAACACAAAAATAGTACATGACAGGAACTTTCTGGCTTTGAATTGGATTTTAACATGCTAGAAACACTCTTAAACGCATTCAAATTTAGGAGGCAGTAATTTCATTGCAGACAAGTGTTATCAATAATCCAGCCAACATGAAGGCTTTTCTTGATGCATAACTAAACATAAACAATATTCCAGCATCACTAAATTTTAAAACAGGTTCAGATACTGATTAACATTAATACTTCTTGAAATATTTTCAATAATTATATAATCTCATTGAATTTTTTCAGAACAAACACAGAGATACCCTCGCACTTCTTCACCAGCTGCAGACTGGAGTTGTCAACATGAATGATACAGATGATGGTAAATATTTAATATCTAATTAAAATGTATTAATAGAATTCTTCTAAAATTGAATGTATTTATTTATCAATATAATTCTTCAAGATATTTAGTCATAAATTTTAAAAGTCTCTTTTCATTATATGAAGGTTATTCTGAAAGTTTTAAGAATGAAAATTTTAAAAAATGCGATCTGATCATTACATCTTTTCAAAGTATTCTCCATTAAATTCTATACAATGTCTCATCCATTCAAACTGTTTTGTAAATGCTTCTTTAGATAGGGTACAAAAAACATTCTTTGTATGCAGCTATCATGGCTTTAAAATGTTGGCTGTAATTTTTGGGGGGGCACACATTTGATCAAGCAGTTTGAGTAGAGACATTGTGGTGCAACAGGATTCCTCAAGATTGTGGGTTCAGTCCCAGCCAAGACCAATGAATTTTTTTGGGCATAAAAATCTTAAGTATGGCTTCCTTCATAAGGGAAGTAAAGCTGTGGGTCCCGTGTCATACATTTACAGCATAATAAAGAACCTCAAGCCTAAAAAAGAGGCCTCTGAGCAAAATTTGTCTGCAGTTTCATGCCCTAATTTGAATGAGATGCTTATGACCTGAGATGTTAATGAGCGTCTGTAAATAAACCAAATCAAATCATTGACAAGAAAGAGGTTTTCTTGTGTCGAAACATCCACTAACCTATCCTCATGTAGGTAATCTTCAAGGCTCTCTTTACCCAAACTAAATAATTTTCTCCCCTCACAGTGGAATTTGAAGGAGAAGACTCTACATACATGCCATCTCGTAATATCAGAGGGCAAAAGTCCTCTATATTCACTTATAAACATCATGCTGTTTTATGCAATATATGTTACTTAAATCAGCTTCTACAAGAAAATAAAAAGTGTGACTGAAATGGAAATGCAGTGTTTAAACACATGAGTATCATATACATGAACCTTGCAACAATGAATCATCCTTCTGTTAGGCCAGAAACTAATGGATCACATCTCATAGATTTTTATAAAAAGAATTATTTCTAATAATGATAACAATGAATTTTTTTGTGATTTCATGAAAATTTACATTACATTTATATCTGCATTTATATCTGCACATATCTTTTGTCACTCCTTGTAACAATATATATGGTATTTTCTAAAAAAAAAAGTTGAAAACGGGCATCTAACTTGGTAATGTTTTAATGTAATACATAAGCCGCAGAGGTTAGATTATCCATGGTGCACTGCAGTTAGAATTGAGGGATTATGGGAGTGAAATTGCTGGAGTCAAGTGAGAGTGTTTGTTCATGTAGCAGAAAATTAAAAAAAAAATGGCTGTTATATATGTGAATATGTTTACAGAAAAGTATTCACATATATATCAATGTGTATAATTACCTTATGATATACTTCCACACACACTGTGACACAGAATAAACTTGTTTTCAGCCATGGAAGTCAAAAACAAGTATTTCTTTTAATTGATTATATTACAGAATTACGTGCATTTAAAAATATTTTGGAATATAACATTGCGTATAATTACCTTGCATGTAATATGCCTCCACTCACACTGTGAGACAGAATGTTCTTGTTATATATGTGAACATGCTTACTGCAAACTACTTTTAAATATGCATAATTTTGTTATTTTGTCAATTATGCAAAATAATTGTTTTGGACTTCCATGGTTGAAAACAAGTATTTTCTGTCTCATGGTGTTTGTGTGTGTGGAAGGCGTATTACATGCTACGTAATTATACACACTGTCATAAATGTGAACATTTGTGATAAACGTGTTTCACATATTTAATAGTCTGCTTTTCATTTTCCTCTACACAGACGTACGCTCTTACTTGATTGACTTCAGCACTTTCACTCCAGAAATCCCTCATTCCAACCAGAGTGCATCATGGGTAATGTAACCTCTCCGATAGTGTATATTATATTCAAATAACTTATATTTAATCTTACAAGGTAACAGTAAGCAAAGTAACAAATTGATGTGTGGTACTACAGTATAAATGAGACATTTGAGGCTATTGCCACAGATGGCAATATTAGTCTAGTGGCAATTGTTGACATTCAACATGAGACAGTCAATGTTTACAATAGCAAAACAGCGTTGCAAGAGGATGGCACCTCAGAGTGAGTCTACAACCCTTTAGCAGTGCTCCATTGGTGATTTTTTTTTGCAGAAGGTATGGAATCAAAGAATGTTAATAAAGAGATACTTCCCATCTAAGGTGGGAAGTGTCTGTCACATCAAGCTGTTTACAATTGGGTGCAGAAGTTCTTTGAAGGGCAGACACATATCAAAGATGAATATTGTGTTGGCCAGCTAATGGAAAGGCAAATTTACAGGAAGTTAAAGACTTAATCCAAGAAAACAAAAGGGTAGCTATAGACACTATGGGCTGTTCACATGGCATGGCCTAACTAACAATGTAAGACAGGTTAAGTTATCACAAAGTTAATGCATGATGTGTGTCATGCATGCTGACCTCACAACACCAAAGCATATTAGTTATTGCCACAATAAAGAGTACAATAAGCTATCCCAAATTGTCACAGGTGATTAGTCTTGGGTTCATCATTACCAGCTTGAAACAAAGCATGCATCAATGCTATGGAAATATCTACATCACTCATGAAATAAAAAAAAATTAGAAGTGATACCATCCACCAAGAAATGATGTTCACAGTCTTCTGTGGGATTGTTAAGCCATACTCTCACATTCCAGTTTCGAGGAAAATTGTAAATGATAACTCTTAATGTAAGAGCCTTATGAAAACCGCCTTTAGTGCCTCAATAGTAAAAATGGGAGTTAAACACCATTCAAAAAAAAATCTTCAAGAAACTTTGTAAAGTCATTCAATGAAAGCAACCAGGAATCCTCGCTAAATGCATATTGCTCTTGCATGATAATGTGCATCCTCATACTGCCAATAAGACTAATGAGTCACAGCAAAAGTTAAAGTGGGAAGCTCTTGGGCATCCTCTATATATCCCCAACCTTTCATTTGTTTGTCCCTCTTAAACATCATCTTTCAGGTGAACATTTTTCTAACAATGAAACTTTAGAAAACGAATTCACTATCTGGACAGCAGCCCAATAAATTTTATACTCTTGGATTTCAGCAGCTGTAAAACAATGAGACAAGTGTCTGGATGTATTATGTTGAGAAATAAAAGTATTTTTAAAATCAGCACTCTTTATTAAGGTCTATATTCCATTTGTAGCTTACTTAAAATGCTGGAGCATTTAACATTGATTCTGAAGCACTTGATTTTTCTTGTTTTGCTTTTAGCTAAGGCAAGAGTTCCAAGCTTCCTGTTGGAATCACCGTTTGATACAGGAATGACACTCCGTGTGAAACGCGCTTACTCATCCTTGGATGCAATTAGTATACGAACAGGTGTTTTCCTCAGGCGATATCCACTTGCTCGGATTCTTGTAATGTGGTACATGGTATGTTATTTTATGTCATACATGATGAAAATGGACCTAACATTTTTTTTGTGCACAATACTTAGTGGTACATCAAATAAAAAAAGTATTATTATGTACTTTTTAATATTTTTAATAGCCAATGCTTTTCTCTGTACTATGCATGAAATTCTAATAGAAAAATTAAACCTTTATGGAATAAAAATCTGAATCTTAAATGTCACATATCTGAATAGTAGATAAAAAAGGGTCATATAAAAATAATTGTAAAATTTCATATTGTGGACTTTTCTCCCCCAATATCAGCCCATTGTAATGAACTTCTGAGGCCAGGATACCCATAGGGTGCTGCTATGTTGTTCCAGTGAAGCAATATGGTTATGACACGCCAGAGAGGTCTTAAACCTATAAATAAAATTAATTAATGATGGTGGCACAAATGAGCACAAATTCTTTGGTGCCTTCAAGCTATCTGGTATTCACATTCACAGGGCAAGGGAAAAAAAACCTTACCCAAACAACTTGGCCTGACTGGGAACTAAACCCAGGACTTTTTGGATTAGTAGTTATAAATGCTATCACTAGATCACAGACAATTGACTGGGAAATTATTAAACATGGATCAATCAATCAATCAATCAATGGGGTTCATTGCTCTTTTCAGTTCACATTTATATGCCATTATCAATAAAAAATATAGCTTCTGCAGTCCTCTTTGCTGATGATACCAATGCATTAATTTTCAACAGCAGTATTAATCATTGAACACCAAAACTAAATTACATATGTATGTGCGGCTAGTTTAAAACTAATAAATTATCATTAAAAATTAATAAAACAAAGGTTATAAATGTGCTTTAAAATAGTGGGAATTTTTACAATTAAATATAGTATAATTTTGCAACATTTTATAAGAAAATCATTCAAGTTTCACTAATTTTTATTCCACATGCACATATTTCAAAGACTGTTACCTTCATCATCAGCATGGTTCCAGTGTCAGCTGCCCAACTTGATGTTAAGATGTTACTCTGTAGATTTTATGACTTTTGTGATGAGGTTACTGTTATTTGGAAGATTAAAAATAACTAAATTTTCTCTAATTAAAATGTAAATTTGAACTTGCATAATGAAACTAATCATATAATTGATATCATTCTATGATTCAGATGAACTACACACTCTTAATGTTTCACTTACTTTTCATTATGTCATAATTGGTGGTGAAGTCCAGTGTCACCTAATACCGACTTAGTTGTATAATTTAACAAAATTCACTTTTCCTAACTACTTTTAAGTTTACAATTTTGTACGAGCACACAAGTTAGTAAGAAACACCATTAATTTAAATTACCCGACACTATCACCTGCCAGTGTTAGTTGGTCCCCAGCTGAGGATGAGAGTGAACACTTATGAAACATGTTCTGAGAATAAAAATTGGTAGTGAAGTGCAGTGTCACCTAATACCAACTTAGTTGTATAAAAATGCTCCACTTTCTTATATTTAGTACATGTTTGGCAGACCATTGCCTCAACGTCAACTAACTGTTGACTGCTGGATAATTTGTTATGCTTTGGGGATGTATATTCTGCTCTGGTGAACTTAGAGTTTATATTTTCATCCCCATATGTGTCGAAGTTCATTAAGCTGTTTCTGTATTTATAAATATAGATTTTCTCCCATGTTACTAACTCTATAGGACTTTGCACTGATTTTAATCATTTTGTTTTATTTACTATGTCTTGGTTTTCTGTCTAAAATAGAGATGCTACTGCCAATTTCTCTATTTGTTTGTATTTTATGTTCCTGAAATGTTCTTTTAACCATGTGCCCCTGTCATGTTTCCCCATGTGAGGTAGTTTGTAGCAGTTCTTCTCATTAGGAAGACATTATTCACTGTCTCCCCCGAAGGCCTTCACAATGATAGTAACAAGGGGAAATTCTGTAGATACACCTTATCTGAAAAGAACAAGCTGTGGGTCAATTAATCCTTCAGTCATTGATGAAAGAAACCATTCATAATAACGCACACATGCTATGGAATCACTTTGTCGTAGACATGGATACATGTGTTTAAGTTTTATCAATTTTGTTGCTGTGTGTGCAGGAGACACTGAAACCCAATTTGTGCTAATTTTGGTAGTGATTTTGTTGGCAAATGTTCAAGATTTGCACCAATTTGTCTTCTCCTAAATTTGTGCATTGTGTGTGTTTGTTTTACACTGAACTAATAGAATTAAATTTATTCACAAGATCAAGAATTGCCATTCTGGATGGAGGCAATATCCCCTGAGAACTTCAAAATAAATTCCTCATAATTTGTATTTGTATTTATAACATTTATACACCAAAATGTGTTGCTCTAAAATCACCTGTCTTACCATGTTTGCAAATGAATTTGAGTAAAGTAAACTGGTGAATACTTAGGAGTTCAAGGACAGGCAGGCAACTTTGGCCAGGTGCAAAACCCTGTGTGAGTGGTGAATATCCTGGAAGCCCGTTAGAATCGGACATAACTCCTGCTGATGCAGTGACTTTTAAATATATGTGCATCCCAAATAGAACATAACTTATATATGCCAGTATAAATAACTTAGACAAGATTTTTAGTACATATAAATTCTTCCCTGGTTTATAATTATGTAGAGGTTGGAAAGTTTTATTTAAGTTATCAGTATAATTGGTAAAATATTTTCATAGTTGTTTATTTATGTATGCATGTTGCAGGTATTGCTTCATCTTTGGGTAATGTTGGTGCTGTTCTCGTCAACACCACAGCCCCAAATGTGACATATCCAGGAAAGTGTACGAAACATGGTCAGTATGTTTTGAAGGAAGGACCAAATTTTTAACTTGCTTATAAAGTCTTCTTTCCAATGCTTTTCTGCATTCTTCTGCTCTTTACAAGAAAAGTAAGTCGTTTCTTTTATTTTTCTGTATCTGTGCCCAGTATATTTTCAGTCTTGCATACAGCAAGTTGGATGTTTTACAGCTTTCTTTTTGTTGTATTCTGATTGTAAACTAAAATGTTTTTGTAGTGACCTATTGTCATTACCATCTTGACATTACAACATAATAAGGCATTAAACTTATTTATTATTTAAAAAAAAAAAAACAAAGTTTTATTCAAATATGTTCGAAGTATACTTTCTGAGTATGATCATTTTTAACAGTGCCTTTGATATACATTTTAGAATCAGCAGGTTTTATACATAAATGTAGATAACTTTATATAAAACAATGAAGTGCATTTGTAATCTACAAGAAACAATTAAAAACTTCACATTGAGTTCATTTAAGAACTTTCAAAAAATAAGAAATTTTAAAAAATTCTGTTGGAACTCACACAGTGGAGCTTGTTAAATGTAAATTATATCTAATCTGTCATGCTTCACTTACTTTACTTTTAAATACAGTGGAACTGGTTTAGAAGAGACATCCTCTCCATCTTCAACCAATTTGACGACTGGTATGAGAAACTAACATCTATGAGGACCTGTGACTCCGTCCTGGTGATGTTTTTACTTTATAAACTGTAAATTGGTATTACATTCTCCTATAATGTCGAAATCCATAAGATGATCCCTGTGTTTATGAATGTAAATCTTCTCCCATGTGTCCAATTCTGTATGTCCATGTGCTTCTTTAAGCAACTTTATTTCTTTTTTTATGTCGTGATTATCTTTCCAAAAATGGTGTGCCACTGCTGACCTATCAATCTGTTTGTGCTTAATGTTCCTGAGATGTTCCTTTAATCTTGTTCCTATGTTCCTTTTAGTTTTTCAAACATAAATCTTATCACAATCTTTACATGTTATTTTGTAGATGCCTGACTTTTTCTCCTGTGGAATGTTATTAAAACTGTTGTCACTAAAGCATTTTTCAGAGATCTGTTAAAAGGTGCCAATTTAATGTTAATATCTTTAAAAAATTTTTGGAATTTATTAATAGCTACTGGATGGTAGCTGAATTTTTTAAAAACCAGTCTCTCTTTTTCAGTTAATAGTGTGGTGGTATTCTTGATCAATTTCTTCTTTAGGAATCTATTAAGTTTTTTGTTTACTAAATTTTTGTTATAACCATTTATAATGGCAATTTCCTGTATCTTCTCAAATTCTTTTTTGTACTCTTTACTGATTGGTAAATTCACCAGTCTATATGTTAAGCTGTTGAAAATTCAGTGCTTGTGAGCTATGGGGTTAAACCCATTTGATTTTATATATTTATCTGTGTGCATATCCTTTCTATAGATTCCAAATTCTAGATTTCCATGATTACTGTTAATTTTTATATCTAAAAACTGCAACATTCTCTTTGTTTCTGTTTCCAGTGTGAAGGATATATTCCTATTTTGTGTATTTAAAAGCTTCAAAGCATCTTCAACAAATTCTTTTTTTCTATACTAAAAATGTCATCAACGTATCTGTACCAGCATTTAAAATAATGTGGGAATGCGGAAATTATGTGAGTTTCAAATATACTGATAAATAAATCTGCCAGAAAGGGGGACATAGGATTTCCCATTGTGAGTCCTGTTTTCTGTTTATAGAACTCTCCTGCAAATGTAAAATATGACTGGTTTATACACATGTTAGTAAGGTGGACATATTCTTTCCTGTGAGTTTCATTAATTCCTATCTCCTTTAACCAATCGTTCAAAAATGATAAAAGCTTGTCAGTTGGAGTACTTGGGAACAAAGATATTACGTTGAAAGACACTAAAATTTCAGAGGATAGAACTTTAAATCTTTTATTTTTTTCTATTAACTGTAACAAGTTTTTTATGCTTCTACTTTGAAACATTGGTAGAGCTGTGAATCTGTCTGCAAGCCATTTTGCTAGAAAGTATGTAGGGGTATTTATATTATTAATAATGAGTCTCATGCCCTTGCCCAGTTTATGGATTTTAGGTAACCCATATATTCTGGCTATATTAGGATTGTTTTGTTTTAAACTACATTTTTCTATCTCTGGTATTATAGTACAAGTCTGTATAGCTTTATTCACTGTTTTTGTGCATAAAATATACGTTGGAAAAACTAAAAGGAACATAGGAACACGGTTAAAGGAACATCTCAGGAACGTTAAGTACAAACAGATTGATAGGTCAGCAGTGGCACACCATTTTTGGAAAGATAATCACGACATAAAAAGAGAAATAAAGTTACTTAAAGAAGCACATGGACGTACAGAATTGGACAAATGGGAGAAGATTTACATTCATAAACATAGGGATCATCTTATGAATTTTGACATTATAGGAGAATGTAATACCATTTTCCAGTTTATAAAGAAAAAACACCACCAGGACGGAGCCACAGGTCTTCATAGGTGTTAATTTCTCATACGATGGAGAGGATGTCTCTTCGAAACCAGTCCCACCATATTTAAAAGTAAGTGAAACATAAGAGTGTATTAGATGACAGATTAGTTATAATTTACATTGGAAATGGATGGGTTTTTTTTCTTTCTTTTTTAAGGAAGGAAATGTTCCAGGCTAATTTTAGGGTATCTCCCTGGTATTTGTCCTTTATTAGAACTGAGGAAAACTTGGGAAAATCTCATCCAGGAAGCACTGTCCAGGTGGGAATTGAGCCTCAAACTTCCCGCTCATGGGTTTGTGCCTTAATGACCTTAGCCATCCATGGCAGTATGATAATTCTCTCTCACAATGGCAGCAGCAGTAGTAATGTTTCCTTCCGTCAGGGCACAAACTGGAGTACCGAAGCTATCTTCCTTTGAAATTTATTTCTGTTGCTTTTTAAACGTTTTAAACCATCTTCAAGCTGTGCTATAGGGAAGAACTCTCCGTAGCCATCCTGTAACATTGCATTATTCCTCAGCTGAAGATTTATTGAAATGAAAGCAGAATTATTTCAGAGCAGCATATAATTCATTGTATGTCACCATATTTTGCTGTAGATAGAACTGAATGTCTTAACTTATGTACAGGAACTGGAAATGACAACAATGAAACTAGTACCAATGTATTTAAATATTAAGGTAACAGAATGTTGTAAAATTAAATTTTAGCATGAGAAATTATGCCTGTAAAAAAATTATTGATTTAACAGCCTTATATGAATTTAAAATGATTGCTTTCACAATATTGATCAGGTTTTGATTTTAATTTTCATCTGTATCTGTTACAGCTGTTGAGTGAGATTGGAGCAGTGGTGAACATCATTCTACTGATGCAGCAGTGACAAGCATGTGTATTGTGTTCTCTAAACATACTGAGATTTACAAACACTTTGTAACTTCATGAACAGAAATCTTCCTACATCATTTCTTTGCAAGAAAATGTCATTGTTGTAGCTTTCTGTTTATTAAAATCATATTAATTTAAAACACATTTCCTATTATTGTTTTGTTATCCTTGCAAATGTGTCATTTAATCATTTTTATAACAGCAACAACAATAAGAGTAAATTCAAGTATTTTATGCTAACTAGGAGATGATGCATACTGGAAATAAAACCCTTTTAATAAATAATAAGTAACTTAATTATTTAATAAAATTTGTCTCCCCCCCTGCAGGCAAAGATAGGCAAAAATTCAGATCCAGAAAGGAAAGGTAGGCTATGATTGGCAAAACTTTAAATAGCAATGGAATAAAAAATTATTTTTTTTACCTCCTGCACACAAAGATAGGCCAAATTTTGCCGGTATTTTTTTTTTTCGTGGGAGGCTAAGACAGGCTAAATTTTGCCGTTATTTAGCCTATCTTTGCCTTTGCCTCCGAAAATTAGCCTATCTTTGCCTTAATGCGAATAAATAGAGCCTATTCTAGGCTTAATTTGCCGAAATAAGGCAAAAATCGCCCACATTTCGCCGGAATAAGGCAAAAATGGCTAAAGTTAGACTAAATTTTGGAGGAAAAAGCAAGGATAGGTTACATTAAGCCGCAATAAGGCAAAGATAGGCAAAAGTACCTCGGAAATTTTGCGAAGATTTTTCCCGAGGAAATTTAGCCTATCTTTGCCTTTTCCTCCGGAAAATTGGCTTAATGCGAATAAATTTAGCCTATTCTAGGCTCCATTTGCCGAAATAAGGCAAAAATCTGCTACATTTTGCCAGAATAAGACAATAATGGCTAAAGATAGGCTAAATTTTGGAGGAAAAAGCAAGGATAGGTTACATTAAGCCGCAATAAGGGAAAGATAGGCTAAATTTGGGAGGAAAAGGCAAAGATAGGCTAAATTTCCTCGGAAATTTTGCAAGGATTTTCCCGAGGAAATTTAGCCTATCTTTGCCTTTTCCTCCCAAAATTAGCCTATCTTTGCCTTAATGCGAATAAATTTAGCCTATTCTAGGCTCCATTTGCCGAATTAAAGCAAAAATCGGCTACATTTTGCCAGAATAAGACAAAAAAGTGGCTAAAGATAGATAATTTTGGAGGAAAAAGCAAGGATTAGGTTACATTAAACCGCAATAAGGAAAAGATAGGCTAATTTTGGGAGGAAAAGGCAAAGAGGGGCTAAATTTCCTCGGAAATTTTGCAAGGATTTTTCCCGAGGAAATTTAGCCTATCTTTGCCTATCCTAGCCTTTCCCCCCCCCCCCCGTAATTTAGCCTATTTTTGCCTTTTTCTTAAAAAGTTAGCCTATCTTTGCCTATCCTAGCCTGCGAGGACTTTTCCCCGAGGAAATTTAGCCTATCTTTGCCTATCCTAGCCTTTCCCCCCCGTAATTTAGCCTATCTTTGCCTATCCTAGCCTGCGAGGACTTTTCCCGAGGAAATTTAGCCTATCTTTGCCTTTTCCTCCCAAAATTAGCCTATCTTTTCCTTATTGCGGTTTAATGTAACCTAATCCTTGCTTTTTCCTCTAAAATTATCTATCTTTAGCCACTTTTTTGTCTTATTCTGGCAAAATGTAGCCGATTTTTGCTTTAATTCGGCAAATGGAGCCTAGAATAGGCTAAATTTATTCGCATTAATTCGCTAAATTACGGGGGGGGGGGGGGGAAAGGCTAGGATAGGCAAAGATAGGCTAAATTTCCTCGGGAAAAGTCCTCGCAGGCTAGGATAGGCAAAGATAGGCTAAATTACGGGGGGAAAGGCTAGGATAGGCAAAGATAGGCTAAATTTCCTCGGGGAAAAGTCCTCGCAGGCTAGGATAGGCAAAGATAGGCTAACTTTTTAAGAAAAAGGCAAAAATAGGCTAAATTACGGGGGGGGGGAAAGGCTAGGATAGGCAAAGATAGGCTAAATTTCCTCGGGAAAAATCCTTGCAAAATTTCCGAGGAAATTTAGCCCCTCTTTGCCTTTTCCTCCCAAAATTAGCCTATCTTTTCCTTATTGCGGTTTAATGTAACCTAATCCTTGCTTTTTCCTCCAAAATTATCTATCTTTAGCCACTTTTTTGTCTTATTCTGGCAAAATGTAGCCGATTTTTGCTTTAATTCGGCAAATGGAGCCTAGAATAGGCTAAATTTATTCGCATTAAGGCAAAGATAGGCTAATTTTGGGAGGAAAAGGCAAAGATAGGCTAAATTTCCTCGGGAAAATCCTTAGCCTATCTTTGCCTTTTCCTCCCAAATTTAGCCTATCTTTTCCTTATTGCGGTTTAATGTAACCTATCCTTGCTTTTTCCTCCAAAATTTAGCCTATCTTTAGCCATTATTGTCTTATTCTGGCAAAATGTAGCAGATTTTTGCCTTATTTCGGCAAATGGAGCCTAGAATAGGCTAAATTTATTCGCATTAAGCCAATTTTCCGGAGGAAAAGGCAAAGATAGGCTAAATTTCCTCAGGAAAAATCCTCGCAAAATTTCGGAGGTACTTTTTCCTATCTTTGCCTTATTGCGGCTTAATGTAACCTATCCTTGCTTTTTTCTCCAAAATTTAGTCTAACTTTAGCCATTTTTGCCTTATTCCGGCAAAATGTGGGCGATTTTTGCCTTATTTCGGCAAATTAAGCCTAGAATAGGCTCTATTTATTCGCATTAAGGCAAAGATAGGCTAATATTCCTCGGGAAAAATCCTCGCAAAATTTCCGAGGTACTTTTGCCTATCTTTGCCTTTTACTTCCAAATTTAGCCTATCTTTGCCTTATTGCGGCTTAATGTAACCTATCCTTGCTTTTTCCTCCAAAATTTAGTCTAACTTATTCCGGCAAAATGTAGGCGATTTTTGCCTTATTTCGGCAAATTAAGCCTAGAATAGGCTCAATTTATTCGCATTACGGCAAAGATAGGCTAATTTTCGGAGGCAAAGGCAAAGATAGGCTAAATTTCCTCGGGAAAAATCCTCGCAAAATTTCCGAGGAAATTTATCCTATCTTTGCCTTATTGCAGCTTAATGTAGCCTATCCTTGCTTTTCCTTCAAAGTTCAACCTATCTTTGGCCATTTTTGCCTTATTCTGACAAAATGTAGCCTATCTTTGCCGTACATTACAGAGCGAACAGCTCATAGCTTATTTGCTTTAATTACTTACACTTTTAGGACACAGCCATAGTAAGGGATTCAGGGAAAAGCGATTCCAGGATCTTATATTTATGGGGAACTGAAAAATAAAGTGTATCGGAAAAACCTGCATACTATGGAATCTGTGAAAGGTGACATAAGAAGGGAAACTGTAGAAATATGCTACGTATGTCTATACTGTAACTCAATAAACAGAACTCGACGCCATCCTGTTAATACCTGAACGAGTTTTATTCTTAGAAGTATGCTGGAAGGAAAAACCCCAGGTTGCAGCCGAAGAAAGCTATTTCTTGAAACAGGAGAAGAATGTTTTACAATTATAAACTAATTTATTAAACAAAAAAAAAGTAAATGCAATGTAATTTTAGCTTCAAAACAGTTTAATATGTCATTCAATAATATAGCATTTAAATAAGTAACAATCCTTTGAAATATTGCCACTATAAATAAACAATATTTTAAATAAATGATTAACAATTTTGTTGTTTATGATACAAACCTTAGTCATTTATCTAGATAAGCAGTTTGTGGATCACCATAGTGATGCATTATGTTACCTAGTGTGAATGTGTCTGTATCATTATAACAGCCTAAAAGCATTTGTTTATTCATCCTATATTTTCCTGTATCCATAAAAATAGGAGTACAGTATTTTGTAATATATTATTACAATTAATGTATTCAACTTGTTCACACTAACTTCATTTATTTATATAACACTAGGACATGTTTTGGAAGCCCTTGCTCCGAACTCCTTGTTTAAAACAAATATTCCGAAAATGTTCTTTTCTCCAATTTTTCAAATTTCTCTTTCATTTTCTGATGTATCTCTGATCACAATCTGCACATTTCATTTCATAAATTCCTGATTTCTGTTCTGCTAGTATGGTGCAACCTAATACATTTTTGATGTTATATTAGACACTGAATATTGATAAACACTCAGCAGTGCATACAATTCGAAATGAAGGGTATTCAGTTAGTTTTTTTTTATGGTGTTTAACGCCCGATTTTACTACTGAGACACCACAGGTGGTGAACACTGGTGATACATGAAATAAAATGATATATGGGAAAGGATTTTTTTTTTTAAGGAAATGTTCCAGGCCTAAATTTAGGCCCCGGCATTTGCCAGTTATGAAGACTGAGGAAAACCTTGAAAAAACCTCAGTCAGATAGGACGGCCCTGGCGGGATTTGAATCCCACACCTCCCGCTCACGAGTCTGCCCTTAACGACCTCAGCCACCTGTGGCGGCATTCAGTTAGTGAAATAGCAAAAACCTGAAGATTTTCAGGTCAACAGTTGCTGACACAATAGAGAGAATAAGGAAAAATGGGACAAAAAAAAAAAAGGGAGAGGCCTATAGTGACAATAAAAGTGAAGATAATACAGTAGCACTCAAAAGCAAACAAAATAGGAATTTAACAGCATCTGAAATACAAACAGAATTTAATTTAAACCACAATAGGGAAATATCCCTTAGCACAGTAAAAAAAAAAAAGGAAAGAAAGAAAGAGAGAAAAAAAAAAAGGAGACTAAGGGAAAGATAGCTGTGTAAAAATCATTCTTCCAAGGTAAATAGAAAAGGATTCAGGATAAAGACTGGAAACAGGTGCTTTGGAGTGATGAATTTAAATTTGAGGTTTTTGGTAACAAGCAATGACCTTGGGTAAGACGATCATCAACTGATCATTCATCCAGATTGTGAGACCCCAACAGTAAAGCATGGAGGGGGATCTGTAATGCAATGGGACTTTTTTCATTCAGTGGGGTTGGTAATCTGCACCACCAAAAGGGACACTTGACAAAAAGGATTTCATAGCATTTTCAGCAGATACACTGTCTCATTGGATAAGCACCTGAATGGTCAGGGCTTTACCTTTCAACAAAATAATTAAGGAACTGGGAAAATACATAGGCAAGGTAAGACAAAAATGTTTATGGGTGTAAAATACTTAGAAAATATGCTTGAGAATAGTACTGTCAGATAGTGAAAGGAGAATGAAATGAGTGGGGAAGGGTATGGGGCTAGTTATCTAGTATTAGTTAAATAGGATCCTTATACACCAATAACCAGGTGTTAGTGTGTTTAAGGCCATAAGAAATAACCAACTCTCAAGGATAGAAATTTGGCCAAATGGGTTTAACTAAAAAAGAAGAAAGGTTTAGTGTTGTAGGAAATATAACTTAATATTGTATTAAATGTATAAATTAAATTTAATGTTGTGTTTTGTTTTTGGTTGGATCGAAGCCCGGTCCCCTGGATATTCCAGTAGGTAGCTGGTAATGAACTGGGGACTGGAGCGGCCAAGCCAATCAAATTGGAATAAATTTAATTGGAGTTTGTGCCTTCTGGATTTGCCAAAGGCTGTTCCTAATTGTTATATTTAAAAGTTATGTTTTTTTATTTGTGTATATTTTGTTAAACAAATTCTGTATGTTGATGCATGAGAAATAAATACTACTACTGAATAAAATACTGGCCCAAAACACACCAAAAATTGTACTAGGGCAAGAGAGCTAAAAATTATGGAGTGGCCGGTGCAATCTCCTGATCTCAACCCCATCGAGTCATTGAGAGAAACTGAATTGTCAGATACAGAAGATATCTCTTATACCTGAGAAGGCACTATGGAACATACTACAGGCCTACTGGAATAAGATTCCTAAGCCTACAATTGGAAAAATCTATACACAGAGTGCCAAGAGTTATGAATAAAGCGATTTCAGTAAAAGGACATTTTTTCTGTGAGAAAGAAGTTTGTGAAACTAATCCATCAAATTTTGGGATTTATATTTGATGTTTGGTTTTTTATTATTAAATCATGATCGGGCAGAAAAACCTGTAAAAATTTTGCATATTTGCATTTCCTGTTATATCCTTTCTTTTGATTTTCTGTGAGTAATATTGTTGCCCAAGAGTGTCCGGAAAATTTTGACTTGCAGTGTACATTTGCTTTCAAAGATTCATTACACAAATGAATAAGGAGAATATTAATTTCCAATTACAGGACTTCATAATTTTGCTATTATTCTCATCTGGCCAGAATACATTTTATTTTAATTTTCTGATGATACTATTGATTTTATTAAATTTAATTTGAATATAAACTATGGAACTAAAGAAGATGCATTAGATATATTAAAGGCATCCATTTTGAATAACATTCTTAACATTCTAGAATTTAACATTAACGGGACAATACCATTAAAAATATCTAAATTTATTATCTCACTCAAAACAAAAATTTCATCAGCATATGATGAAATTACCAGTATGATTTTAAAAGCATGCTAATCAATAGTAGTATTCAGCCTCTTCCTCCTTTTTTCTTTTTTTCTTTCTTCTGGTTCTGGTGGTGTAGTGGTAATCACACTTGCCTTATTGACCCAAAATCGTGGGTTTAATCCCAGTCAGGGTTGATGGATTTTTCAGGTATAAAAATTTTAAGTATGGTTTCTTTCAGAAGGGATGGGAAGCCCTGGGTCCTATGTTTTAGATTTACTGCACATAAAAAAACTCAAGCCTGAAAGAGCAAAATTTATCAGCTGTTTCACACCTTGAATTGTATGAGATGCTGATCTGAGGTGTTAAAGAGTGTCCGTAAATAAACCAAACAAACAAAATTCAGTTGTTTATGTAATGAATCTCTTATTTGGCATTTTTCCAAAAAGACTTTTTAAACCATTGCTTAAAAGAGGAGATAAGCACAAGGTTTGCAATTACAGACCCCATTATCTCAAAAAATAATTGAAAAAGTAATGTATAACAGATTGTATAAATATCTTGAAAGTGACAATATTCTGGCAAACGAACAATTAGGTTTCAGGAAAGGCATATCTATAAAAAAATGCATGTTGGTAGAATATTGTGTAACCTAGCTAAAGCATTTCATTGTGTTAACTATGAAATAATAATAGAAAAACTAAGCTTTTAAGGAATAAAAAATTAATGTGTAAATTGATTCATCTCTTACCTTGATCACAGAAAACAAAGTGAATTAGTGCAATAAGTATAGCATTTCAAATAGGGAAGTTCTACAGAGATCAATTCATGGCCCACTGCTTCATTATTTTTTTGTTTATATAAATTATCTCTGTCATTAAATAACATTAGTACTACTGCTATGTTTGCTTATGATACCAGTGTAATAGTTTCTAGCATTAACTATGATAATCTGGTACAAAACATTTGATTAAATCTTTCAAATTTGAGATAAAAAATTAATTAGGAATTAAATCTTGAGATAACCTACCACAATTTACAGATCAAAATTGTTATGTGCTTATTATAATTTGGAATATTATCTCCTAGGTTGTGGAGGTACCTGACATTGTATCACTGTGCAGAATGACAAATTTTATGCACTCCAGCAACCTCTAAATCTCCACTATTTTCATAACAGTTTGCAATACAATTCTGATTGTGCTCCTTCCTGAATATTCCAACACATCTACAGTATTTGGACATAATATACACATAAAAAATTGCTGAACGTGTGGCCTCTTTTCTGCCAAGTTCCCTCAACAGCCACTGTGAGGTCATAACTATTTTTGCTCCTAATTCTTCCCCAACAGCATTATTATTTCCTACAACTGCTTCTTCCATAGCAGCATGCATTGATTCTTGTGCTACATCCTATTTAATGCAAAATTATATTGGTCAAATTTGGAAGATGGAGTGGGCAGATTCATAATCTAACAAAACATAACTTCTACTTTTTCCTGTTGCTCCCACGCCATACACTAATCTAATGTTTATAGGGTACAAATCAGCACTTTTGTCTCGTGTCTACCATAACACAAGAACTATACAACTTAAAACTAAGCTCAAACTACAAACTAATCTCATTTTAGCTGCTAGGCCACAGGGTCAGTCAGTATTTAGTGAAAATTTTCCATTCTTGTAGTTTTTACAGCACAAGTTGTTTTCCAACGCTGCAAGATAAAATATTTGTGTATATGATTTCATTGTTTTCTTGTCCTTTCTCTAATGCTGCATATCTCTGATCAAAATCTTGTAGTTTTTTATGAGAGGCAGTCTCAGGTGTCTTGGGAATGAGCTTACATGTTGGGGTTAGATTCTAATTGTATACCATTTGCACAAATAATTCTAACATTTCACTTATTTGTTATTTGCTACCCATTTCAAGGAATTTCAAAATATTACCCAATTTTAATCTTGATCTACGCATTTTGAAGATATGAAATGGTCGCACAATAAATCAAATTTAAGAATTACATCACAGAATAACAAACCTCACTCCCTTTAACATTGGATAGCCATGCATAGAGAAATGCAGTCGGGAGGCGCTCAATGCGTACATGAATTACTCGCCCATACGCGAATTTTGGTTAGTTGCTATATTGGCGTTTATCATTTTCCCCTAGCTTTCCAATTATTTTTCATTTGTTTGTTGCTATAAGAGTGTGATAAGTGATGTATCAAGAATAAAATCTCTAACAGGAAGAAAAATTTGGAGATACAGTAAAAACGAACCGAAAAACATTACTTTTTACTTTTCTATGCACCTTATTGCGCATTTCTTCGTCTTATTGTTTGTTGCTATCATGTTGGCTCCATTTGGTAGACGTTCTTTGTTCGGGATTTAGAATTGTATCTTTTTAAACAGTACACATGGAGGGTAGCCACACAGTAGCTATCCATAATTAATTCTATTCTGAAGAGATGTTCTGACAGGCAGTCATTCCCGACAACGAGATTGGGCAATTCCAATTTTTATTGGTTTCAATATGTTTGAAAGTCTTTAGATCTTTATATGATGGTCTTTTAAATTTTTGTGGAATATTTTGTTCTTGTTCAGGTATTATTCTTTTTGTGAGTTTCAATTTTGAAGGAAGTTGTACAGATTTACGCGGAATGTTGGAATAAGAAATATGCAGTAAGGCATGAGAGCTGTCAGACGTTTCGGGTAACGCCCCCTCTCACAAAAGCCGCAAATTAATATGGCAAAAAAAAAAAAAAAAAAAAAAAAAAAAACGGACATTTTAAACAGAAAAGTCTACAGAATCAGAAATAAAAATCAATACAAAATTATATTTGTCATCTAAAATTGGATTCCATTTACCCTTAAAGGATATATGAGATAAGCAAACAAACAAAAAAATTGATAGGAAATTCCTGTTTAGACCTTCAATTGTGAAATATTAGTTTTAATAGTAAAGGAATACTACTGGAATTACAGATTACCTAGCCTCTACATATTGTTACGTATTTTCTTAAATGACAAATTAATTTAAATGTGGAAGTAGAGCATTCGTATGCAATTTGAACGACCCACAAGTATTATTGAAAAACAATACAAATGTTTTTCTTCTTACACTTTTTAAAATAAAAGTTCAGACAATCTTGTTTTGCTTAAGAGTGCAAATGGTTTTGAAATGCGCATGCGCAATGTACATTGTATTTACAAACTGGCCGGGGTGAAAGTGGTAATTTTATTCTTGTTATTACGCATTAAATTTCGAAATTACAGAATATTAGCACATGACTTATTTCTTGTTCATTTCATAATGCTTTTGGAATAAGCTTTCATGTATTATGAGTAAATAATTCCAAGACGTAAGTGAAACGGTTTTTGAGGTTATGTATCGAATAAATAAATGTTATACACAGTGATAAAAACAAAATGAATCGAAATAAAAAAGTAATATCCTTTGGAAAAATAGGCGGTTCTTTAGGAGCTACCCAGCATGAAAATAATAAGGAAGACAGAGAAGAAAGAATATCATCAGGGTTTGGAACTTTTGGGAAGAAACCAAAAAACACCCCAAAATCCCAAAGCGATAATGAACAGATTCCTTCGGAAGATGAGGTAGAAAGTCAGCATATGCATGAAATAATGGGCTTTGGAGGCTTTGGAAAAAAATCCAAACAATTCAATGTAGAGGAAATGTTTGAGGAGGTTACTAGAACGGCCAAAGAAAGAAACAGAATAAATGCAGAGAGAACCGTAATTAAAGAAGTAGAATCGCTAAATGTAAATGACAAGTCAGAAGGAACAGAAGCAAACAATGAAGATGACGACGACGACTTGATTGGACCGCCTATACCGCCAGAACTGTTGAATCAGTCAGAAGCTGTGCAAGTGAAGGCAGCAGAAACAAAAAAGAAGAAACAAAGTGAGGATTCAGATGATGACAGTGACGATAACTTTGATGAAAAATCTGATGACCTGCAAGGGAAGATTCCGTACAGTCACGAGGTAACAATGCTACATGGCACCAAAGCTGTGGTTGCTATAGCCGCAGATCCTGCAGGGGCTCGTCTTGCTACTGGCTCTGTAGACTACGATGTTCGTTTCTGGGATTTTGCTGGAATGGATGTGACTATGCAGAGCTTTCGAACACTCCAGCCTTGCGAAAACCATCCAATCAAAAGTTTGCAGTACTCAGTTACGGGAGATGTGATTCTGGTAATTTCTGGAATGTCCCAGGCTAAAGTACTTGACCGTGATGGATTTGAGGTTGCCGAATGTGTTAAAGGTGACCAGTATATTGCAGATATGGCAAAAACAAAAGGCCACACAGCACCATTAAACTGTGGATGTTGGCATCCTCGTATAAGAGAGGAATTTCTCACCTGTTCACAGGATGGCACTTGTCGACTTTGGGATGTAGAAAAACCACTGCATCACAAGGCAATCATTAAGACTAGAGCACAAAATGGTTTGAAAACAGTACCTACAACATGTACATATAGCCGTGATGGTAACCTAGTATCATGTGTTTGCATGGATGGGTCTGTACAGATGTGGGACCACAGGAAGAACTTTGTAAACACATCCATGTTACTACGTAATGCACATCAGTCTGGATCTGAGACTTCCTGCATTACATTCTCTTATTGTGGCAGCCAACTTGCCACACGCAGCTGCGATGACACTATGAAGCTCTGGGATGTGCGGGTGCTTAAAACACCAGTGCATGTTTTTGAAGATCTCTTCTCAAGATATGCCACCACAGACTGTACATTTAGCCCTGATGACTCCATGATATTAACTGGAGTTTCTGTGAAAAAAGGTGAAACCTCTGGTAGGCTGCTTTTTTTTAATTCAAAGACATTTGAAAATGTAAGCAATGTAGAAGTGACAGACTCTCATGTGATCCGAGCTCTGTGGCACCCAAAACTGAACCAGATATTTGTGGGGTGCGGTAATGGAACTGTAAAAGTGTATTACGACAGTAGTTGCAGCATGCGAGGTGCCAAACTGTGTGTTGTGAAGACACGTCGGAAAGTGAAGCAGGTTGAAGTTGTGGCAGCACAGCAGATCCTAACACCACATGCACTTCCCATGTTCCGACAAGAGAAGCCCAAGTCAGTCAGAAAACAGATGGAACGAGACAGACAAGACCCTGTCAGGTCTCGAAGGCCTGACTTGCCCATCTCTTCTGGCCAAGGAGGGAGAGTTGCAACATCTGGAGGCACTCTTAGTTCATATGTCATCAGAAACTTGGGGCTGAGCAAGAGAGTGGAAGACGATCAGGATCCAAGAGAAGCCATCTTACGATACGCCAAGGAAGCAGCAGAGAATCCATACTGGGTGTCTCCAGCATACACCAAGACACAACCAACACCAATATTCCAGAACTCTAATGAAGAAGAGGATGAAGACGATGGACCTTCAACGAAGAAAGTGAAGATTTAACTCACAGGCTGCCACTCCAGCTGCACTTAATGTTGTAATAGAAAATAAAGATTTACTTGTGTAACAACACACTATTTATATCATGTTCTTTGTAATACAGGATGTTTGGAACTGCAAACAGACTCATATAATAGATATTGGTTATTTAATAAACCAATACTATTGCGTACAATGATGCAAAATTAATTATTTTAAATGTACTTGACGCTCCCTAACTACATCTATCTTTCTCATCAGCCTCAAGAATTGTGAACCATTGGTCTCTATTACATTTCAGTAAGTTAAGTTATTTTTCCATTTCTTGGATATGCTCTCTATCATTAAAAGGAATACCCAAGATATTTATACATTTTCAAATAATGCTCATTAAATGCATTTCAAAAAATACCCACACCTAGATACTTCTGTACAAATTTACTGTTGCTTAATCAAGAAAAAAAAAGTATAGCAAATAATAAAATGCTCCTTCCTTAACAAAAACAAAAAACTAGCTCAATGTCTAAATTCTGTGTTGAAAATGGCAGGCCTCAGCTACTTGACGATTTGCTAGTTGATCGTAGAAATCATTTAAGGAGTGACTTAACCAGGCTTTAGGAATTTCTTGCACTGCTTCCATTATTCGATACACCAGATCTTTTTAAGTTGTTGGGTCTTTCTCAATGCATTTCTGAGAGATCAGTAAAGACCCCACAGAAAGAAGTCCAAAGTTGACAAATCTGGGGATCTTATTCGCCATCTTCTTTGAAACCTTCATTGTAAAAAACCTGGTCTAAATGCTAATGAATATTTTGTGCATAGTGAGCTGGAGCTCTATTTTTAGAATAAATGTCATGTCTGGATAGCACAAGTTGACTAGATATAGAAATAAATTTGCAATAGCCATTACTACATGATTTCAAAGCATATGCAAATATCTATTAACTTTTAATCTAAAGAAGAAAGGACCAATAATACTATAACCAACAATACCAACTGAAACAAAATGTTTTTGTGGGTAGTGTGTGGTTCTCATCCTTCCATTGTGGATTAACATTTGACCAGTATCAGCAGCTGTGTTTGTTAACAAATTCATTCAAGCAGGATATTACTTGATCTTAGAATACATTGTGTCTAAGAAAAACTGGATTGTTGTTAATGCACTCCATCATTAATTCACAACACTCTGCCTTATTTTATCATGATCATCCTCTGAAATTTCCTGCAAAAGTTAAATTTTATAAGTATATTGCTTTGCACTATAAGAATTTTCATCATAGAACTTTGCTTATAATTTGATTCTAATGATTAATTTATAACAGAAACTTTTTAATTTTTTCTTGCATACAGAAGAGAATATCTAAAGAAGTATTCTCATCAGTTATGATTTTTAGGCAACCTCATTTTGGTAAATTCTTTATGCTTCCAGTTTGAGTAAAATTTTTTACGATCCTTGTCACTGCAATCTGGATGCATAAGACCATATACAAAAGGCTACATTTCCATGCAACAAGCTGGATGCTGCACCACTATAATGCACAGCTGCACAATGCAAATATTACTGCTGAATATCTCACCTCACCTTCCTATAGTCCAGATTTAGCCCTGTGTGACTTCTTCCTTTTCCTTAAATTTAATAAATACCTTCATGGGAGGCATTTTCCATCATCAGGAGTAGTGACGAAGGTTGCAGATGTGATTCTGAAGGACATTTCAAAAAATGGTTTCCAGCATGTCTTTGAATACTGGCAGAAACTGGCAGCATATCTTTGAATACTGTCAGAAACACTGGTACAGATGCATTGCATTCAATGGGGATTACTTTGAGAAAGATCAGCCAAATTATGATGAATAAAGATATGTCAAAAAATATTATGATCATTCTTTATTGAATGATCCCTTGTATACATTTAACTTTAACATCTTCACAGAACATAATACATAATGAATACATAATTACAATGCATAACACCTGTGATTGTAAAACACTGCCAATATATGTCTAAATGTGCATTAAGTGACCTGAAGCATATGATGTGATACAGCTGTTGTAAGTTTTGCACATCATACTTCACAAGTATTGTCTTTGCTGTTGCAAATTCTGCTTTGTGAAAAACCAAATTTTTTAAGAGGAGCAAAAATCCATGTTTTGTTTCCATAAGAAAGCCTTATTACTTTTATAATTCAATATGCATTTCGAGGAAATTGAGTCATAACTTAAATGTATTTATATATTTATTGTTGTACATGCACACATGATGCCCATGGTTTTCATTTCATCATTAGTTGGTCCTGGTGGTCTAGTGGTAACCATACTTGCCTCGTAGATCTAAGATTGTGGGTTAATTTCTAGCCAGGGTTGATGTTTTTTTTTTTTTTTTGGCGTAAAAATCCTAAGTACAGATTCCTTCAGAAGGGAAGATATGGTCCATGTTGTAGATTTTACAGCACTTCATAGAACCTCAAGCTTGAAAGAAGAGGCCTATGAATAATATTTATTCACCATTTCACGCCCTGAATTGATTGCGATGCTAATGACCTGAGATGTTAAAGAGTGTCCATAAATAAACCAAATAAATAAAAATTATCTAATTGGGGGCACACATACACATAGTGCTTAACAATTTAAAACTTTCAATTACATACTCCTACTCTCTACCCCTCTCAGGTTTTACTTTGCATTTTTAAGTATTTGAGAATATTTTACAACATGTTACATCTTATAACAAACCAAATATAAATGTTAAGAGATCTAAATAATAGTTAGAATATCTATAATAGCTGACGAATTCATTATTATTTATCATTATTACAGCTACTGTGATTCATGAATTCCATTAGCATTTAATAAGAAGCCTAAGAAAATATTTATGTAAATAATTTCTTATATTGTAAAAGAAATTGTAGTTAGAAAATTAAAATCTCTTTTTTGTTACATTTAAGGGCAAGAAAGAATGTGTAAATTATGGAAATCTGTTATAATAAAGTGTAAAACTGCTGTACTCAAATTCATGTCAGAATTATTTAAACCTAACTGAATTAATCTTGAACACTTTCCATAATGGTCAATCACTTATTTTTTGTTAATGAACCGATGCTATACATAAAATGCTGGGATGATTACTGGCCATAATAAGGTTAGGATGTTTTCATGCCTACAGAAAGGACAATAAATTTTTAATATGATTTACTCAGATTAATGTTTACATGAATCTAAGGTAAAAATAATATAAATTGGTATTGTATCTTCAGGCTGATAGCCTGTATTTTTAAACATTGCTACAAACTGCTATTCTTGGTGATGTTGAATGGTTGAGTATATCAACACCAAGAGATTGTACCATTTCACACTGATTGGATTCACATAAAATGAAATTTGAATGGCTGGTCTAAAACTTAAAATTTTTTAATTGTCCATCTTTAATCTGTAAAGGTTAACACAGGCATAACTGTAACAAATGCCCTTTGGTACGCTGACATTAACTTATTGTGTCATCATAATAAATTACTGTATAACTAAATTTTTGGGAAAGATTAAAAACTTTATATAATCATGCTCCCCTATACCAGAAAGTCATAAGAGATTTTCATACAAACATTCAACTTTAATAAGAAGGAAGCTGTATTGCAACAAAATAACTTCCTATTGCAAAAATCATCATCAATTTCATGCTTTAGAACATACATTCTTATAGTAGCTTCTTAGAACTGATCTTTATACTGCTTTCTGGATCTACCAAATCTTTTTTTCCTCTAGGTATAAAATTTAAAATGATCTGTGGAATTTTCTCTTGAGGCTTATGTTTGATATGCTATAACCAGTTTTGTCTATATAGATATTTATTTTATTGTTTAAACTTTCTACTTTCTATTGCTTTCTTATAGTTTTAATTTCTTGTGTTATTCCGTTCACTGATCTTAGAATTCTCATCTCTTAGGCCTGAAGTTTACTTTTATGCTCATTTATTAAAATTCAGATTTTACTGCCATATAGACAATCATCACCATTACTTTATAAAATGTATTTGTTTGCATTCTAGTCTTCTGTATGGTTCTAATTTGATTAAATTTTTGCAGTTTACATTCAATATCTATTTCTCCAAAATATGAAATTTGGCAGCATAAAATATTTAATTGTTAGACTTGTTCAAAGCTAATAATCTCTTCTGAGTAAAATATTTGGAACACAAATGAAATGAATGAATAGTGTTTAATGCCCGTTTTTGCTACAGAAGCACCACAGGCGATGAATATTGATGATACATGAGATTAAATGATCAATTGGGAAAAGATTTTATTTTTAAGGAAGGAATCGTTCCAGGCCTAAGTTTAGGGTACCTCCCCAGCATTTGCCATTTATGAGGACTGAGGAAAACCTGGATAAAACCTCCGTCAGGGAGGATGGTCTTAATAGTATTCAAACCCAGACCTCCCACTCCGAGTTCATGCCTTAACGACCTCAGCCACCCATGGTGGTATTTTAGAACATTCTTTATGGTTTCACTTAATGAGATTAACTCAGGACAAGTGTTCCATGAAACATGTCCTGAGTTAATCTCCTTAAGAGAAATCATAAAGAGTGTTCTAAATATTTTGACTCAGAAGAAATTATTACTGTGTGCTTCACTGTGTTAGTTTACAAATTGAATTAATATTGAAACTGTTCAGAGATTTTATTTTAAATTATAATTTAGTTTTGTTGACAAGCTTTCTTTAACAGTCATAACTTTGGACTTTTCTTAGATATAATTTATAGTAACATTATTTAATTCATGCAGATCTTTCAGTAAAATATTTGCATTTTTATGAAATTAAAACTCTTGTCATCCATGAGTATAACTTCTTTTATAAATCCCTTACTTTTAAAATTATTTTCAATATTAAAATTTGTCAGTTGCTTTTTCCACACACAGGCATCATCTAAATATACAAGATCTGAAAAGAAAACCATAGCAACACTGTCAGTAATGAACATGCTCTATAGAGGAATGGCAAAACGAATACACTGGGCATCCTTTGTTCACTCTCTGCAAATGGATATAAATTATGCTGGTGAGTTATGATGCAAATTTGAACTGCTAAAAGTGAGCATTATGTTAGGGAATGAGGAATGTCATGCAGGTCTTTTAGAAGCCTGCGGCAATGAAACTTTTGTGGTTCATGAGGTGCAGACTTTGAACAAGAATGCAATAGAGTGGAAGATGCACCACATTTATGTCATCTTGTTTTTTTTTAATAGTGTTTAATGCCCATTTTAACTGCTGAGGCATAATGGTAGATGCTGATGTAACATGAAAACTGGGAAAGGATTTTTTTAAAGGAAGGAAATGTTCCAGGCCTAAGTTTAGGGTACCTCCCGGGTATTTGCCATTTAGGAGGACTGAAGAAAACCTGGGGAAAAAAATACACTTTCAGGGAGAATGTTACTAGTGAGAATTGAAACCAGGCATAATGCCCACAAGCCTGCCTCTTAATGACCTCGGCCACCTATGGCGGTTTTGCCACTGTTGTTTATATATTTTTGGCACCTGTATAAAAATTATCCATTATTTTCTGTTATTTTTATTGAATATTTCTTTGCAGTTATTTTGTTTCAGTTCTTACAGGGTATGTGAGCTTGTCTTGTATGCTTTTTAATTTAAAAAATCATAAAAGTTCAGGTTGAGGAACCAAGGGAGCCTCAAATCTGCACTTACTCTGTCATTGTGAAACACACTTTTAATTTCTCTCATAAAAACATTTACTGTATGAGCAGTGGCAGAGTCTTGTTAAAAAGGGTTATCATGTTCCCTGTCAATTAATTAAAAATAATAATTAAAAAAAAGGTGGCAAAATTGTATTCAAGTCACAACTATTTTATATGGTTTTAACTTTAACAATTTAGTAGCCTTTTGTACTAAACCATAAGAAATACCTGTTTGTTGTTTAAGATGGCTAAGTGATTTTTGGGGGGGGAATTTTTCAATAGATAACAGACGTCTTCTAATTTTTTCTTTGCTGTAGGTTTCTTAAAACGAACACTGCACATAGGCTAAACTTATAAAACTTATGGACACTCTGGAACTTTCATACCTGTGTTACTTTCTTCCAATCATCTTTGAATTTTATGAGCTGACTGAGTTAACACATATGAATCATAAATACACATTGTGCAGTAGAAAACATAACAATTCACTTTACAAAAAATACAGAACAAAATAATGCACTTGTAAGAACTGAACTTAACTCATCACTATCAAATACAAACTGACAGCCAGAAGCTATGTGACCTTGTTCTATTCAACGGCAAGAAGCATGTATGCACATGCTGAGTGAAAAACATACATTGGTTCATAGTTCATTGGATTGCTTCATATAAATTAAACTATAGGAATATCAGATTCATACAAACAGATAATTTAGATGCAGCTAACCAATTTTGAGACATTAGTCATCAAAGAGAAAAAAACAAGTTTTGTTAAAATAAATATATTGACTGCTAGAATTAAGCTTATGGGGAAAAAAATCTACTTCAAGAAATATGAAGATCATTGATGAATTTTGAAATTTCAACAAATTATAAAGTCTGCAAACTGCCACCAGAGGTCAGCTGTAACCATCCAAGGTGTGTTTTGAATCATCCTCAGTCAATAAGCAGCCAAAGATCCATAAACATATTCTGCCAATAAACTTTGGTAAATGAGGACTTAAAGAGTGTGAAATCAGCTAAAATATTTAAGTATTAATAACTCTTTTCTTTTCTATCATCTTTCAATTCTTAACTTCATACATAAGCTCATGAATATAACCAACATTTAGAGAGAAATACAATGAGCTCAGCAGCTTTCTTGATAAGACTTTTTGTTGACTTTTAAAAAACTTAAGTCCTTTTTGCTTTACAGCACCTCAATTACTAGCATGTTGAAATGCAACATTAAGGAAAAGAGATATGAAATGCTGAGCCGAGAAGTTCATCTGCTGCATAATAATGTACCAGTCTTCATGGTGCTAGACCTAAGATCGTGGGTTCAAATCCAGTCAGGGTTGATGGCTAAGTATGACTTTCTTTATAAGGGAAGTATCAATAAATTGGTTGGAGAAATATGAAATGATATTGGAATCAAAAATGTTATATGGAGTAGAGTATGGGGAACTTTTAAAGGATGGTTGAAAATTGATTTAATTCATAGGATATTTTGTAGAGAGGTGTTGGGATTGCCTTTAGCTTTAGCTGAGTTAGGGAGTGTAAGGAGGAATGGTTTGGTGGTTTGGGAATTTTAAAATATTGGTACAGGATTGTGAAATTAAGAGGACTGCAATTTTCTAAAAGAGTGTATGAAATATCAAAGGGAACGAATGACAGATAACAGCTGAATGGGAGAAGTGGAGGAAATATTGCAAGAAATTGGGATCGGGGAACTTTGAGAATTTGTTGATAAAAATTGACAAGGGTTTTGTAAGGAAGTAAGGCAAAGAATTGAAGAGAAGCAAGAGATTTGGGTAGTTAGAGACAAGAATTTGTACAGAATAATTATAAAGGAGTGGGAGATACAAATATATGGATTGTTGGGATAAATTTGAGAGAGAAGGACTGGCCTGGATGCAAACATGAACTTTGCTTTTAAGGACGCTCTTTAACATCTCAGGTCATCAGCGTTGGAAGGAGGGTGTATGGGAAGCGAAATGGGATAAATTACAGAAAAAAAGAATAGCATGTAGAACGTTGACTGATACTGGAACAAAGAGAAATAAAATGATTGGGGAATATTTAGTAAAGGTAAGGGAGAAATGAATTAGAATAATTAAGAAGGATGAGTGAATTGGTGATTGACAAAATAGTACTTACAAGGGAAATACAAGAAGTAGGGGGTTTCATTATGCAGATAATCTGGGGGTTGTGTGCAATGAGGCCTCATAGAGATGGATGTTACATTTATTAATAGTATACCTTTAACTACCTCAGACATCTGTCTGTGATTTTCTCAGTTTTCAGAATTAGTATCTATACATTTTATTGTAATGAAATTTTAGGACTTTTCCTAATTTGTCTTGTCAATCATAATTTTGAAAAAGAATTATCATAATTTATATAGATTTTTAATTCGAGTTGATCTATTTAAAACTTAAAAGTAAATTGGAACTTACACAGTGAAGCCAATCATATCATTGTATGATTCAGTTGAACTACACACTCTTAAAGCTTCACTTACTTTTCATAAATGTATGGAACCAGTTTCGAGAACATTTTGTTCCCATCTTCAGCCATGCTAAAGTTCAACTGTCGGATCATTCGTTGAGCTGTGGGAATGTATATTCTGCTCTGGTGGCGGTGTGATAAACTTGTAGTTTATGTTTTCATCCCCGACAATGTCGAAGTTCATTATGCTGTCTTTGTACATTCCCACAGCTCAACGAATGATCCGACAGTTGAACTTTAGCATGGCTGAAGATGGGAACAAAATGTTCTCGAAACCGGTTCCATACATTTATGAAAAGTAAGTGAAGCTTTAAGAGTGTGTAGTTCAACTGAATCATACAATGATATCCATTAAGAGTTGATCTATGTTTTTTCCCGTGAGGCCTTAAGGGCTCATACAGTACAAGCGATGATTACTAGCAATTGTCCACCTCCTAAGTATCTGTTATTGTCGATTCTCACTGTTATTCTTTCAGTGTTAAACAGTTCCCTTATGATATGTATATTTTTATTTTTGTGCCTAGTTTCATAATAGTTTTCTATTGTATAAACTGAAAATTTTATGGATCAAGGGACTTATGAATGAGGAGATATAAAAATGGTTGGAACAGTCTTCTGATTTCAACAACATTCCTAGCAAATTTGAATTTTCCAGTGATGATGAGTAGATGTGGTTGTAACCACAATGAAGAAGGTGATAAACAATTTAGTGCACATTCTGTTGAATGTGACAAATTGTTTTCTTGGAATGGAAATGAAATATGGGCTAGAGCCCCTCAGGCTAGAATTTCATGCAGAAGCAGCAAAAATATGTCAAAAGTTAACCAGGGATCTACAAAGTGTTCCATCCATTTGGAACTGTGGTAATAAAGATTCTTGTTTTATTTTGTTTTTAGTGTATCCCATCCCTCATTGAGAAAATATTTTTTCGGACCAACAAGGATGGTTGATTGGTTTACAAGAACTGGGTGGATATAAATTTGCATGAAATGAAAAAGTTTCTTGATGTTTTGATCCTGAGTAGTGTTTACAAGTCAAGAAATAGATATCAGTCAGCTATGGAGTGTTGAGAAATGGCCATCCATTTTTTATCAAAATTATGTCTCATAATTGCTTCCATGGTATTCTGAGGGTGCTGCACTTTTACAATCCAGCAGCCCGTAGGTCAACTGACAAATTGGAACCATCAGAAAAGTTTTTGAATGTGAGAGACTACCCTGAGGGAATCCTGCATTCCTAGATGGTGCATGACTGTGGCTGAATAGCTGGTCACATTCCATGGTATCTGTCCATCTTGACAATACATACCATTAAAATCCGGGAGATATGGAATAAAGATCTGGGCAATTTGTGACAGTACTACTGCTGGAAGATGAAAGTATATTTGGGGAGGGAGGAAGAAACCAGAGCCATGTGACTTGGAGAGAATGTTGTAAAGAACTTGGTGATGGAACTTGAAAAATCTGGACGTAATATCACCTGTGATAATTTGTTTATGTCAAAAGATCTGACTCTAGTAAGTACAATCCAAGAATACCAAGTGAACTGACTGCCAAATTTGTGACAGTTAAAGGATGTAAAGTACACTCTATACTATTTGGTTTTCATCCAGATGTGATGATAGCCTCTTAAGTTCCTAATAGGAACAAGGTTGTCAGAGTCCTTAGCACTCTTCATGACCAACCAACGAAGAAAATAAGTCTAAAGTTGTAATGACATCAATGCCATAAAAAGTAGCACTGACACCATGAATCAGAAGACACGATGCTAGAGTATGAAAAGAAATACACTGGCCATTGGGGGTTTTCTTCAACAGGATCAATGTAAGTATAATGAATGCACTCATAATTTGAATGATGCTGGGCAACAATGAGGAAAATGATGCAAATTTTCATCATCAAGTTGGAAAAGTAGCTTACAGGAATAAAGAAATCAGTGACATAATAGTGATACCAAATCCAGGAAGAGCAGCGGAAACTGCAGCTAAGAAGAGAAGAGCATGTGTGTTTCACGTAGAAGAAAGATAGAAAAGGCTAAATGACATAAGTGTGCCAACCTGTATGCTTGGAACATTCTGCTATTGTCTGTGGGCTTTGCGCAAATTTACAATAAAATTATTTAAAAAAAATACTTGATATAGAATGAGAAAAACTACGTATTCTGAAAAGAGAGAGAAAAAAAACCTAAGTAAAAGTATAAAAATGTTAATTTTTAAAATGTAAAGTTTGAACAAATAAAATTATTTTAAAGTATTTGTACCTCAAAGGTAGTTCACATCATAAACAGTCAAAATAGTTCCAATACATGTCAATTCAAACAACATGGGCCTGAAAGACCAGACTGGTAAGTAATGTTATATAGATTTTCTGGTAAGCAGGGCATTAAATATATTAATTAGTTAAATATTCATTGTTTATTAAACAATTGGTAAATGATAGTGGTTTGTATTTGTGTATATTTACGAATATTGTATATAGCTGAACCTGAGTCTTCAGGTAATTCCAATGAATAATCACTGATGAACCAAAGACCAAGGTACGGTGGGTAGTGAATTGAAAATTGTTCACTGTTTATGTAGAGATATTGTTGGTAAATAAATTAAAATTCAAGAGATAATTCTGTGTTGTAGAATTATCTCACGTAAAAGAATTTCAATCTGAAAGAAAAATTTATTGGTCTTTGATGACCTTAATTGAATGGGTTGCAAATGACCAGATGTTAAAAACAATTTTAAATAAACTGCTGTGAACATATGTGGCTTCCAGGAGGTGGATCATTCACTGTACAGCCCAGATCTTGTCCCCCAGTGACTATTACCTGAAATTGAAAGTGGGAGAATTCACTAATGATAATAAGTCAAAGGTTGTTTTGCAGCATTTTGAAAAAAAAGTTTAATATTATTTTTTTTAGGAGAATTGAAATGTTAATCCATTGACGTGAGAAAAGCACTTAAGTAAAGAGAGATTACATTGAAAAATGATACCTGTAGTTTTATTCTATCACTTACCTAACATGGTCAGGCTGGAAACTTAAGCACCACACTTCATAAGTAGATTATGGTTATAACTGAGAGGGTGAAGTAAAATGTTCACTACAAACTTCTGATATTTTAATAAGGGAATTAATTATAAATCTTAACATTTTGGAGGTAACTTGGTATCACTCCCCTTGCAAGTCAAACTCACTCTTCTCCTCAAATTAATACACATCTCAAAAGGCAATGTTTCTGCTTGGCACATGTAGGTACAAGAAATAACTCCATTGGGAGCATGGATAGAGACTTAGCACACATTAAACTTGCTTCAGGATGACTGAATCATGCATTTTCAGAATACTTGAGTTATTTATTATCAATCATCTTTCTTAAAGAGTCCATTTCATTTTACGATTCTCTATTCTACATAACAACATGTAGATGGAGCACAAAGAAATTGTGAAATTATCATCCCATGTTTAGTTTCTGAATCTAAATCTTAAAATTTAATTAATACAATTTGCAATGTGTAAAATTCTTGCAAGCCTGAAAAAAAGAAACATGTTAAGTCCACTTTATATCACAGCAGACATTTCTACTGTTTTAATGAAGTCTAAGGAATGCCAGATGGAACTTATGTGAATTTATTTCCTTTTCAAATTCTTTGCTTTTACTACATTTGTTATTAATTATTTAACAATTGTTCAATATGATACATTTTCTGTTGAAATAGGTACAGAGGGCATATTTACAGGAAATATTTACGATATTTTGTGCCTATACTCTAATTAAATTTACTTACTGTATTCCTGGAACTTTGTTTTGGTAGATGTTTTTAATTTTCTGCAGGAGAGTGTAGTAATAAGTGGTAACGTATTTTCTTGTATGCTACCAAAATTATTTAAATATTCTGACAAAGCAATGGAAAATGCCTTCAATGTTCCTTTATACCATTTTTCTTACAGGTGTAACTAGATTAAAAAAAAAAGTGGTCAAAGAAAATGTGATACAAAAATATTTTCCATCTTGATTCATAATATTAGCATACTGGAGTACATTCTTAGATCTAGTTGTTTCAATTTGTGCTAACACTTAAAACAGTGTCATGCTGGTGTTAAATTTGTACAATTTTATGCTAATGTCAACCAACACTTTTTGATACTTGTGTGCTATATTTTAGTTAATTTTTATTTTTCTATTTCTACCTAAGGTTGCAATATTTCAGAGAAATGAATTTCATACAAGATATAGGGTTTCTTCTCACCTGTAAGAGCAGGTGGATATATGGAAAATCTCAAAAGAAGGTGGCATTCTTAGGGAAAAGAGAGAAAGGTATACATAGTGCTTTCATGAGATACCAACATTAAAAGGGCAATGTTTATTAACCAGATCAGTATTTTGTCACTTGTTTTCTATATTACAGCTATTGACATTCATCATCTATAGCAATCAAAGCAGCTTGACCACAAGTTTGCACAATTGAAGAAATACTTATGGAAAACTTCCAATAAGATTGACCACATTTTGATTTTCCCAAACTGGGGCCTTGGTCCAGTTACGCTTGGACAATTTTGAATTACTCTCCTTCTAACTGCAGATTATTAGTGCAGGGTGAAACTTAACATTCACAGAGTTGCCAAAAATGTAAAAATTAATGCAGCCTACTACAAAAGCAATGTCATAAACCCAATTTTTAATGACAATATTCCCTACTTGTATGGTTAGGATGCCCCAAATGTTTATGGAGAGTCACACTTCTCAATCTCCCAGCACTACTACTACCACCTGAAAGCTGTGGAAATGGGTGCCAACGTGATACTGTCTAAAAGAATCCCCATGAAGTTGCTAGATGGATTTTTGTAGATTTGGTCTTTGCTTCTAGACGTCCCACCATGATAGGGTCTCTAGAAAGTATGCCAGGAGTGGGCTAACATCTCCCTTTCTGTTCTACAGTACAGTCTTCTACAATGGCAATTACACTGCAGAGCCACAGTACAAGCCTGTGGACATCAAGCTGAACACAATTGGTGGTGGAGAAAGGGAATCTTACCATGAAAAAATGTTAAGTAAAAAAGTATGAGCTTAAATGGAGCTCCCTTCTGTATACTAAATAACCAATAAGACAAATATATAATTATTAACTTGTTTAATTACATCAAAATACATTTAAGCATGGTTCTTTCATGGAAGGATTATTTTAAAGAGTGTTCATAATATCAGGTCATCAAATTGTTTTTCACACAGTTCCAAGGACTGCATCGGTTATTAACCCAGGCTACACTATTGTTAGGGCAGGCAAGCAAGGCAACACAAGAGGCAGTGGAAGAAACACTAGAGAGCCAGATTGATAAATTCTAATGCACTTAAAAAGTTACTCACCCAAGTCTTGCAAGGAGATGTTGGAACTGCCTGCTCATTTTCCACACATTTCTGGTGTCTGCTTATGAATTTACCCATTACTCTTCTTAATTCTCTTTGAGAAATTAAATTGATCTCTTGATATATTTTAGTTTGTACTACATTGCAGATAATATTAACCTATTAATCACTTTGAATTTCTCTTCAAATAATCCCCTGATAGCACAAGCAGACTTGGGAATGAATGAAATAATGTTTAATGCCCTTTTTGCTACAGAGGTACCACAGGTGATGGACACTGATGATACACCATGAAATGATATATTGGGAAAGGATTTATTTTTAAGGAAGGAAACATTCAAGGCCTAAGTTTAGGATACCTCTCTGGCATATGCCATTTATGAGAACTCAGGAAAACATGGAAAAAACTGTTAGGGAGTATGGTCCTGGCAGGATTGAACCCCAGTCCTCCTGCTCACAAGTCTGCACCTTAACGACCTTGGCCACCCATGATGGTAGACTTGGGACGGAGGTAGGAATGAAAAACATTATGTGAAATGGAATAATAAGTTCTAGTATTTGCCATTAAGTACTCTTGGCAGATGTCACTCTAGTATTAGAAATGTGTTGTTTCTTTTACTACTCAAATGGCACTACTGAGTGGCATAAAGCTTAAGGCCAACCTGCTTAGATTCATATATCGGGATGGCCTTGAAGGTGACTTATCAGCTGATATAATCTTTCAAGTCAGTAATCAGATAATTGGATATCTGATATTTTACTCCACTATTTTTATTCCTTCTAACTCAAGTGTTTCACTTATATTTAATACTTGGATGAATATTCTTTAAAAATTGCAGATTTTATTATTTTATATTACAACTTTATGCCAATGAGTTTAATATTACAAGGGTAATTTGAAATTAAACTGGAATTTTGTTTCTGAGACAGGAAAGAATGGTAAGAGAAGTGGAGTCACCTTCCATATTAGCCAGTAGCGCTATGTCTCAGCAAGAGGTTGCACTGTCATTGAGCAGAGGATCATCATCCATTTTTTAACCAAAGGAGTCAAATTGACCAATATTTTTTCCCAACTTAGGGCACAGTTTGGAGAAGCTACTTTTTCACAAAACCAAGAGTTTGGCATAAGAAGTTCCTCAGCCAATGGAAAATGAAATCCATGAATGAGTGTCACTCAGGACAACATTCAGACCATTCGTGGGCTTAAGGAAGGTGATCGAAGCCTAAGAGTACTCGGAATCACTTCAAAGGTGGTACAAGTTGTGGAAGTGCACAAACACATTCTTTTTGAAGAACTAGGATTTTGGAAAGTGTCGATATTTCCTCACTAATTATTAACAGAAAAATGTTTGAAAAAACATCAGAAACTTTTGGATCCGTTTGTAGAAAATGAGCAGTTTTTTGTGACCTGATACATGATCACTACACCCCTGAGATCGGTCCTGGTGGTCTATTGATAACCATACTTGCCTTCTAAACTGAAGATCGCGGGTTCAAAACCGGCCAGGGTCGATGGATTTTTTCGGGCGCAAATATCCTAAGTATGGCTTCCTTCGGAAGGGAAGTAAAGCCATGGGTCCCGTGTCATACATTTACGGCACGAAAATGTACCTCAAGCCTGAAAGACGAGGCCTTTGAGCAAAATTTATCGGTCGTTTCAAGCCCTGAATTGAATGGGACGCTGATGACCTGAGATGCTAAAGAGGGTCCGTAAACAAACTAAATTAACACCCCTGAAAAAAAGAGAATAAGTATGGAGAGGCGGAGTAGAGGGGATGGGGCTCCGGTCAAGGCTAAAACTCGCCTGTCAGCCAAAAATGTTTTACGACCGTGTTTTGGGACTCCAAAAGCGTGTTGTTCGTTGATTTCTTTCACAGATGAAGGAAGGACTGTGAATGTGACATATTACTGCAAACTTTTAGGCGACGTGAGAGTAGCCTATCGCCGGCAACCCATTTGTGATGTCCTGCTTCTTGACAACGTGAAGCCACATGCAGCAGCCATAACGGGAATCAATTATGGAACATTTATTGCATACCCCTTGTGATTACCACATGTTTGTGCTACTTAAGGAAGCATTGGGAGGGATAAGTTTCAGCAACGATGCAGAGGTTGAACAATTTGTGTGCAATTGGCTTTTGACATGCCCATCTTCTTTGATGAGGTGGAGAAAATGCATTTTTGTTGAAAAAAATGTAGAAAGGTGATATAATTTGTTGTATACTTGTAAATGGCAAGAATACATTAATATTTTAAAAATCTGGTTTATATTTGAATGCCCTTTGTAACTTAATTTCAATGAAAATATTCTTTGTGAATACCAGGGAGACAATATGAAGTTTGACAAATTTATCTTTTGTTCTTGAAACAGGAGAATAATGGAAGTTCTTCTGTTTGACTCCGATTTTCTTTTAAAAAATTCTTAGCAATCACCACCTCATTGAAAAGATTATTCAAATCTACAGTGTATATAGTGACAATAGTAATAAAGAAGTAAAGTAAAACTATACATTTACAGCATGTAAAAGAATCTCAAGGCTGAAAGAAGAAGCCTCTCAGCAAAATTTATTGGCCGTTTCACACCCAAATTAATTGGGACGTTATTTTTCCAGGATAATTCACAAACTGACTCATATACCAGGACTGGACCTTTAAACTGGAACCATTCAAGTCAAACTGGTTGTTATGGTCAGCCTGCTTTGATCATCAACATCAAACCTAAGTATACAACTGAGTCAGTATTCAGCATTCGCTCTCATCTTCAGCTGGGGACTGTCTGTCAGCTCTTGAAACATGTTCTGAAGAATTAATCAGTTAGTGAGTTTTAGTGTCACCTAATACTGACTCAGTATATGTAACAACTTCACTGTTCCTAACTTCTTTTAAGATTACAATATCAAACCTAAGGTTGCCAGTTTCATGACAAATGTACATACCACCCTGGATGAAAACCTAAACAGATGTGGATGTATGAGTAAATTTATGGAAAGAGTTATAACATATTGGTACAAAATAAAGAGACTGAGTGAACGGAAGTATTGTATTCCAGCATATAATTAAGAAACAAAAGCAAAAGATAAATGAATATGTAAGTAGTACAAAATCACAGAAAATATGTTAACATATTGCTGAAGGCTCTGACCCCAAATGGGGTGTATTAGTTGTCTTTAAACAAGATGTTTATATTAAATTTGTCAGTGAGTTATTGTTAAAACCTGAAAATGAAATATGGATGCTGTGAAAGGGACCCAGAGTTGGCACATGGTGATGCTGGCACAGAATCTCAGCATAAATGGTGCTTTCATCTGTGTATCATTAAAGTGAAGGTACTATCTACTGCCATCTGTTTTATTAATTTTCTTCCCACATTTCATTACTCCAATGTTGATCTGATGGTTTAAGAAGAGAATTAATACTAGTACTAAACTTTTCATCCAAAAGTGCTTGATGTACTAGGCATGAACAAAAAGTTATCGCCCCAAATTTTTTTTTACAGTAACTATAATGATGTAGATGTGGAAACTGCAGTTGTACATAGAAGGGACTTGCATAAAAATGCATGATATTTTGTTTCTTCACAGCAGTGCCATTTGAATCTGAAGTATCTGCTAAGATGATGACCTAATTTTTCTCCTTATTAGATTAAGATACCATTTGATAAAGCAATTCATTGACATTCTTAAAAGTGTAGTTGTGTGGGTTGCTAAAGCTCAGAGTTCAGTAATATTCACAGTTAAAATATCTGGGAAAATGGAAAACCAATGAAATTCCTGCTATTTGATGGAAAAATGATGATAGGACATTTCATGCAGTGCTATCAGAAAGTTCTAGCATTGGTTCTGTTGAGAAGAAAATGCTTAATTTACCTAATTTTGAACAAAATATTCTCCTTAGGCAGCAGTACATCAGTCCCAGCATTTTTGCCACTTTTGGAATGTGTCTTCAAAGTCATTGTTTGTAAGTGTAGAACCTTCTGCAATTCAGGCTGTATCTCGTCAACAGCAACCTTTGAGATGGCTCTTCATCTTCTGGAAAGAAAAGAAGTCTACAGGAGTTGATTGTTCTCCTGATTGTCAAGAACAATTTCCCAGACTTTTTCAACTTCCAGGAACATTTTTCCAATTCTGAAGTGATTGAACAATTTGAAACATTGCCTATGCCCCATTGAATTATTACCGCAAGCTTGCCAAAGCATGTTTAATACATCTGTGATCGATTTTCCAAGTTTAACACAAATTTCACATTAGCTGTTCCAACTTGCTGTCCAGGATGAAATCGATGGCTAGTAGATGCATATGATGACAAAAATACTACTATTGTACTACTCCCAATATAAATATAATAATGTAATTTGGCATACTGCTAGTTCACTGTTACAGTTCCCTAATGCTGCAAGAACAACCCTGTACTGCCATCTGTTAGCGCATCACAGAACCAGTCCAGAAATTTCTTGATACCGCCTTGTTTGTACCTTGATAAAATAAGTTGTAACATTTAGGAGTCCGTTTTTTTGTATTATGAAATACACCTTCAAAGGACCAAAGCGGCAACAGAAGCATTTATTTTTAGTGCTTATTTATTGTTGCTTTGACTGCATTTGTCTCCTACGGACATCTGTAGATTGGACATGAATACTGTAGGTGTATGTCTTCTGTAGTCATGAATGAAATGAAATGAATTAATGATGGTGTAAATGAGCTCAGAGTCCTTGGCACCTTAAAGCTATCTGGCATTCATCTTCTCAGGGTAAGAAAAAACTCTGAAAAAACCTTACCCAGACAGCTTGATCGACTGGGATTGAAACCCAAAACGTAGTAGCAAATACTACCACTAGACCATGGAGGCAGTCCAGAGGCATTTATTTATAAATATTCTTAGTAAAAATTTGGCTTCCTCCCCTCCAGCAAAATATGTAATCATATGTGTTCAGACATTTCAAAATAGCTATACAAACATATCTACTTTAAAATATGCCAACCCTTCTTTCAAGGAAAGGCAAGCCCCAGGTTTTCCCAGACTATCAAAGAAGGCTGTAAAGGCATTGGTGCTTGATTTAACAATTTGTAGGAAAAATTATTTTCTGTATTCATTTACCTTAAAAGGGGGGGGGGGAGATAGAAACTATTTGCTCTTATTAAGTCCTGATATATCACAGCTTACTGAAATCTAGTATCTTCCCCTTCATTTCATTAACAAATAAGGTTATGCTATCATACATTATTAATTATTATTAATGTTAATGTATTACGTGTTTTTATAATTTTTATGGTAATATTACTGTTATGATTATGACTATCATGCCAATACACACTATAAAAAAAGGAAAATGTTGAAAAAATTAGTTTATGTTCTGTAAATCAATGTTGAATAATTTTAAAAAATATATAGAATGCAAATTTAGGATTTTGCACTTTCAATTCAATGTTAAGGATCTATTACAAGAGATCTTTAAAGAGGGTCTGAAGCAAAGGAAAGTTTGAGAACCACTGCAATAGTAACATTTACTAATAAAAAATATGTAGAGTCTGTTGCAATTTCCATGGTTCCTGACCAAGTGATGGTCTATGTGCCACACTGTTTAAAGTATGGCAGATTTTTATTGCTCTAAGTTTTCTAGAAAGAATTTAATGTTTAATCTTTGATTGTAAGCAGAGTGTGTAGCAACAGTGCTCATTTGTTGTCAAGTAGAGAATGTGGACAAGATGGAATACGACTATCATTGACGAAGATGGACTGCATGACTTTTGTGGAAGGAAGAAGTCAAAATTGCAGAAATTCATAGACGTTTTAACTGTGGTCAGTGGTCAGGAGACTCCTGTACAGAAGACCAATTACAACTTAGTCAATGGGTTCACCAGTGGCAGGGAATCTACACACAAAAGTGACAGTATTGGTCATTTGTCAACATTGCAGTCTCCCAGAAACATTGAAGTTATGTCTGAAGTGATTATGGCTGATAGGCATATAATCTTTAATGAACTGGAACGTCAAACAGGCCTCAGCTGTGCAACCCCACACATCATTATCCATGACGATTTGAATATGAAAAAGCTGCGCACACATTGGGTTCCTTTGGACCTGACACACGTACAGGACAAAAGGGTTGAAGTCTGTTGTTAGGCACTGGAAATGTATAATGAAGATCTGGACTTTTAGGGAAGCTAATGACGAGTCTTGGTGACATCACACACACACCAGAGAAGAAAGTTCAATCTATACAATGGAAACATCCAGGGAGTAACGGACCAAAGAAATTTCTTGCTGCTCTATCTCTGAGCAAGAGATGATTACTGTGTTTTAGGACATTTCAAGCATATTGCTAATGGACTGGCTCCCTCAAGAAATGACCATCAACAGTGAGGGGTACTGCCAGACCCTTACACAATGTAGATGCAGGATTCAGCAACTGAAAAAGTGGCCAACTTCAGTGTTTCTCCAACATGAAAATGTGCGCCTCCACATCAGCAGCACTATGACTGCAAAGTTGAGTTGGCATTGCTGGGGTTCATTGTTGTGACTTGCTGCAATGTAAAAAATTCTGCTACAACAAGGAAATTCAAGCAACTGTCCAGCAGTGGTAGTGTAGTAATACCAAACAATGGTTTCGTAATCCATAATGAAGCTACCAGGAACATGGCAATGGTACATTGATGGTGGGGAGTATACTGAGAGATCTCATCTGATTTCATTCATTATATAGTCCAATGATTAAAATTATTAAAAAGATAATTCTGGTATTAATTCATATGAAAATATTTGAGTTCTATTGTTGGATTGTTACAAAATGAATTAAATCAATTTAATATTCATCTTCTAGAAGTTGATAATTGAACTAGCATCCCTATAAACACTTTAACATGAGCTTTTGTATTAAACCATGTTGCATAATAAATAACGTACAAAAATTACTGTTGTAAACATTTCCGAATTTACCTTGTATATCATTTACATTTCTTTTGTACATTATAAAATTTAATTCAATTAAAAACCTCAAAATTTGTATTTTTCTTATCATCAGGTGAAAGATTCAGGAGATTTGAGGGATTAGAAACAAATTTTGAATTTGTTTCATCCTAAATTATAAAGTTTAAAAATGATAATTTCTAGGCAGCATGATTGTATGTTCAGATTATTCACATTCCACTTTTATGATCCATGTAGATGAACATCAAGCTGCCACTCTGGGAGTTTTCTCCAACTTTACACCATGTCCCATTCCATCAAATGCCCTCTCATTAAAAGAAAAATACAGCTCTAGGCTCAGACATTTTCTACACTAGGTGAAATTACTTTTAACATGTCGACATCTAACAAATAAAGTGATATAATAAATTTTATAAAATTTTAAATTTTGTTCCTAAAATGAAAAAGAAAACTGTACTACTATTCTTTAAATTGTAAGAACAGTGAAAACTTGACACATCATTTACTGTTACCATAATTTATATTATCTTGCTTATGTTGTTTTATTACAGAATTTGATATAAATGGTGCTGTCTTTCCTTGCCTGCACTGTTTCTCAAAATATAATTTTATCACAGTAAATTCATCTTCAGTGCGGGGGCCCCCACCAAAAAAAAAAGTGCAACCTTTTTTCAGTGCTGCCAGCTGCCACATTTTTGACCACAACAGTGCTGTCATTTTGACTGGTGGGAAACCAGGCGATTTTTCCTGATAGAAAAAATATGAGTGATCATTCTTCATCTAGGTGATAATGATCATGTTTGAACTATACAAAATTTACCTTTGAATTTAACTACATTGGTATTAAAATAGTATAAATAAAAAAATTGAAATTTGCTATGTTATTTAAGTGCAAATAAATTCATTTTCCTACATTTTTCTTATCTGTTGCTGTTAACACTTTTTGAGAAACACAGTTTTTCATATTCATGATGGTCAAACCTGAAATGATCTCAATTTATTGTTAGTTGCCTTCATCTTTGAAAGGACTAATTGAACATTTTTGCACTGACTTTTCTCAAGAGCATAAAAGTATTTTTTGTAAATAGTTAAAGATTAGTACAACATTTCTTTTTAAATTTATTGAACAGGTTTTTAAAAAACAGAAATTAATTTTGGCTCCTCAAAATATTCACAGTATTAAAAATTTATTACAATATTTCTGTAAAGATCCTATACCTTCTGACAGGAAGTCTGGTATCTACCATATCAATTGCCAAGATTGTGATCAGGTATACATTAGAAAAACAAAAAGATATTTGGAAATCCTTACCAAAGAATATTTCAGAAATATCCATTGCAAACAGATATAGAAATTGGTTAGAAAACCATGAAATCAATTAAAAATATATATATATTCAAATTTCTTGCAAACCTTCGAAACTAACAATTTTGGAAAAAAATTGCATCATCAAAAATAAAAACCACATCATGAACTTAGATCCACCATTATTGGATATATTCGATAAATTTCTTTGACTGCCTGTTGTACTTCTGATGATGATAGGACCAAATGTTTCCAAAATATGTCCAATTAAAAAACCAACTGAAGTATAAGTGACACCAAACCAACCCTATATCAACATTTTTATAAACTTTAAGATTATAAGTTCATATCAAATAGTTTTGTATTCCTGACAGCACATAACTATTAAAAACACAACAAACTTTCAAAAATTACACACAGAAAGAACATTTAGACAAAATTTTAAAAATAAATGCTAAACCTGCCATTCTGTCACTAAACCATCTGACCCTTTACAAAATATTAGAAATAAAATTAAATATGGATACAATGGTCTCCAAGAAGAACGACCCACCTGAGGTATTAAGATTGACAGCACTTAGTACACTAGACAACCATTATCCAACTAATACATAGTATAGAATATATACAGATAGATCACTTAAAAACAGATAAGCGAACTTTGGAATATACTGTGAAAAATTTTCTCAATATACACCTTTGGGCAGTTTGTTAACAATTTTGATGGCGAACTAATGGTCATTAGAGTAGCTTTAGAAAATCTTCTGTATAGATCTAACATAAATTAAAAAATTGTTATCTTTAGAAGCACCACTACAAAGTATAATGAATTAAAGCTACCCATCAATGTGCTCATAAATAAAATAAGAAAACTATATAATAAAATCCAAAGGGAAATAGCTTTACAATGGATCCCAAGCCATGTTGGATTAAGGGTAACGAGATTACTGATACTTTAGCAAAAGGGAAGGAGCCACCATAAAATTAAAACCATCTTTTGAACTAGAACTTTCTTCAAAATTGAAACTCATAAAAAGATTAATAACCAAACAAAAACAACAAAAACTTAAAGGGGAATCATATGAAGATCTAAAGAATTACAAACATTCTAAAACCAAGAAAAATTGGAGTTAATTTCGCTTAATTGCTGGGCATGATTGCCTATTAGAACATCTCTTTAGAATGAAATTAATCAAGGACAGCTACTACCCATTATTGTAAGGATGTGAATACTATCCTAAACAAAAACATCTACTGAGATACAGCCAACTTAATAGCAACAAATAATGAAAAATAATTTGTAAGCACTTCATTGTGAAGCTAGACATCTCCAATGGCCATTCTCAACCAACCAATCACCAACATTTCTTCAATATCTTTTAAAAATTGAATATATATATATATATATATATATATATATATATATATATATTTTCACAGGGGTCTCAAATTAATTTTTGGAATTTGAAGAAACCATGACAGATATGTTTCCGGTTGACAATGTTGGAAAAACATTATCTTAGTTACTATAGCAGAAGTTAGTACACAGCATACATTGTCAGCTGCAGAAAAATGTTAATTATGGTTGTGTGCTTGCTTTCTGATGTTCTAAAGATGGAGGTGACTTGAGCAATTTCTTGTGATAATTTTTAAGTTTTGAGTCATCAAGAATACCTGGAAAAATGAGAGAGAGTATTTCCAAACTTATCTCTGCACTTAAGTCTATGAGTTGTTTGCAGAGCTTAGAATAGCCATGAAAGATACGTCCAGCAACAGAAGTCACAGATTGAAACATTACTTATGTAGAAGCCATAGTTAAGAATTATCCCTGAGTGACTTGTAGGGATGTACAGGAGTCTCTAAAACATTCCACAGGTGTTGGAAATCCAGCACAAATATCCTCATATGAAAGTTTGTTGTAGTTGGGTACTCCACAATCTCACAAGAACAAAAGGCAGGAAGTAGTTTGTCATCATGACAATGGCAACTCCCAACATGTCCATGATTCATAGGTAATGAAAGCTGGATTTACCATACAACATGGAATCAAAGAGACCGTCATAATCATGGTAATGTCAAAGTGTAGGTCTGAGATGAATGCCAGCTCAGCAAATGGCAACATTCCAACCCAATTGCTGCCAACTGGTACACTACAGTGTGCCTACCGATGGTCTTCAAAATGCTGACAGAAAAAAGACTAAAGTCTGGGTTGCAGGAATTGTTGCCTCACCATGGCATTGCTTTTGTGCTTATTGCTTTGAAAACAGTAGGGTTTCTGCATGAATAGGAGGTGTCACTGGTGAACCATCTACTCTACAGACCAGATCTAGCTCTCTTAAGATTTGTTCCTCTCAGGGAAACTGAGGGGTGATCAATTTCAGAGTCCAGCAGATGGTATTGCATTCTTTGAAGAGGAGATCATCTCTTAAGAAGCATGGCATAACTTCTTTCATAATTGGTTCTGGAAGATGCCACTTTGTATTTAGAGTGGGGGCGATTACTTGGAAAAGAAACAGGCAAAGGTGGCAAATTATGGCTTTCTTTGGTTGCAAGACAGTGTTATCTCCTTCATTTCATGTTTAGGTATAAGCAGGCAGATGGGATTTAGTATGAATGCATTTTTATTTCAGCAAACAATATTACAATTAAATTTACAGAAACAAAATATCTAAGAATTTAGCAATATCAAAACTAAGGTTCTCTCATATCTTAGCTGCCATGTTAATGTATGGTAAAGAACCTCTAAAATACATTAACATTTTTACAACTGTATGTGCCCTCAAGTTCCTCCCTTATACTTTTCCTCCACTTATACCTACTTTTCCAACCTTGTTTATTTTCCTTACCTTCATATGTCAACATTTAAATTGCCACTATATCTTGTGACAGTTTGTACCATTTTTCATTCCACATACCATCCCTCCACCTTTTTACCATTTCACATTCTATTAGACAATGGAACTCCCAATGTCCACATTCCCACAAGTAATATATCCTTCTTTAAAATTTTTGCTCAATTCATTTAGAAATACATATGTACCTATCCATGTAAGCCCTATTTTTCTGAATTGACACAATTATCTATATATTTCTCTCATTCCCAATTTCTTTTAACTATTTTGTATGTATAAAGAACTTACATCCTCAAAGCTAACCCAAATCTCTTACTTCTTTCTAAAAAAAATCCAGTGATGTTACTTTTACCAAGTCGCCATACATCCTGCTTTCCAATTTCACGTAACAGTTTCCCCACCTCCCTTAACCAATTTTCTCTTTCTGGTACATCTCTTATGACACTTTTAGTACATTATCATCTAATTTTAAACATCTGTGCCAATATTTTGAGACTTTATCCACTGTTATACCTTTCCTTCCTACTAAACTTGTTCTGCCAAACTCACCCCACTTCTGTAAACATTTTCGTAACCCCAGAACTTCTCTACAAAACATTCTATGTAGCACATCAACCTTTGTCCGCCCCTTTGACACTCCCTAAATTTCTGCTACATACATCAACTTTGACTCAATCAAAACCTCTTATAGTCTTTCTGGCAATTTCATTGGCAATGTGGGAACTTTGTACAAACTTATTCTGATGGTTCTCATAGCTAATTTACCTTTGGCTTATGCACATTTCAACTGCATCTCCCATTACTCATAAATCTCATCCCCAAATAATCAAATTCTTTCACTACCTCTATTAGTCTCTTTTATAAACCACATTTCATCTTTCTTTAATTTTGATCCTTTTTTAAACACAATCATCTTTGATTTTTTTTACTAATTATCCTTAGCCCCCATTCTGTACAAAATTTAGTCATTTCATCAATGGCATATTGTAATACTATTACAGTTACTGCTCTTGCTATGAGATCATCAGTGAAGAGCAATCCTGGTACTTCCTTCTTTCCAGTAATTGGACATTCCTATTATTTTTCATGATTCCTATCTAATATGGGGTTTAGTTAGTAAACAGAACAATTATATTACTGCATGGAGTAGAGGTGACATCAGGTATTGTTATTGTAAAGGACTTTCCTCTCTACAATAGTCTGTTTTGTTGTGATTGTTCCATTTATTCACTGCATACAGACAAGTACAGAACTGTGGCAATGTGCCTAAAGTAAAGAAGAGGCATACATGAAAATCATCATCACAATTAGAATTGTTTATGGTGGACCTTGGCAAGTAACACTTCAGCACAAATGGTTAACACATCATGTTACACAAAGCTGTGATTCAAAGAAACACAAGGAACATGTGACATTATTAGAAAGAAGCAATGAGGAAATGGACCTTAAACCTCATCTTCAAACTACAGATCAGGATTTTTCGAGGATTTGTATCATAAGCTAATAAGAGCTAATATTCCTTTAAAAAAGATACTGCACCTTATATTGTAGCTTCTGTAAATAAATATACTAATAGATAAATGCCTTTGGAAACCCTTTATGCAAAACTACTTACCAACTTATAACAAATGCATAAATAATATAAGAGATGCAGTAGCAGATTAAAATATTTTCCTATCTATAAATGAAATTAAAAATGCCATCAATAGTTCAGTTGCTAATGTTGTCATAGGAACCCTAACATTGATGGTCCAGCTAAAACATTTATTTTAACCTCTGAAGAGATGGAGAAGGTTAATCATTCTATTGCTTGTTTAATTATTCCTTGTCTCTGTTCTGGCCTCAGTATTAAGAAAGAAAATATTTTGCTGCTGGTTAAGAATGGGGCTTCTTATATAGTGAGCTGGCATAGGAATAAAGCAATCATATAATCTGTTTAGCACATGGTCTTCACAAAGTTGCTGGAGGAATTAGAGCCCGTTTCCAGATGTTGATATTTGTATAACCAACATGAACAAGATATTTCACAAGAATCAAAATATTTAAGGAGATGGCACCTGGAATTCCCTTGCCTCCACAACTCAATGGGAGACACAGCTACAGGCTGCAGTATACTATGCTCAATATTACAAGTAAATTATTAACATAATTAATGTCTTGATGAGGAGAAAAATGCCACTATACTTGCAGTGAAGAAAATAATTTCACCAGCTTTGCTTGAAGATCTTTCATGTATTCAGAATTATTTCAGTAATATTACAACTACAAAAACACACTTACAATCATCTACACTAAAAATGTCAAAAGCTCTTAGACAATAGAACAGACTTCAGAAACTCTGATTGAAAAACAAATGGGACCTGTTAAAGAAAGGGTGACAAACTTAAAAGTATTCCAGAGAAGAATACTGGGTACACAAAAATGTACAAAATGAGGGAGCATAAGTCAGTTAGGGAATCTCCAGCAACTCTGATATTTCATATTTTTTATTTGCCTATATTATATCATGTGATGTGAGTGTAGTTTTTCAAAATATAAAAACTGCCTACCTGCTAATCATACATGATTTACGTTCTGTGCATTTAGGAAATCATAACACCTGAACTCACAATGTAAAAGAAAAGTCAATGTAACTCAGATTGCTACATATATCTTAATCATACTGTAACTTTATTGCATATAAATAGCTAAACATACATTGTTTTCTTCCTTCTAATAATCCTGGTCTACCTGCCTTTGAAGCAGGGTGTACTGCCTTCAACTGTATATCATATTTGTTTACAGAGAACACTACAAATTTACAGGCAGTACATTCTTAATCAGAGGTATAGTTAATAAAATCCCTTTGCCTAATCTAAGTCATGGTACCTATTTTTTTTTCTTGTGAACAAGGCACAACATGAAAAATCTAAGTTATATGATAGAAGGTATACTGAATGTACTTTCAAATGAAGCAGATGTATGTGAGCAGAGTTGCTTGTCTCAGCATGCCCCGAAGTTCAGTTGGTGAGCAACATGGTTTCACAAAGAGTGAACAACATGCATATGTGAAAATAGCATTTCTCTGCAACAGGAATGCACAAGAATACTAAACAGCACTACAGGAAGTATTGGGAGCATGTGCTCTGCCCTATCGAACAATGGTGAGGTGGCCAGAGGTCTTCAAACAGGGCAGAACGTCGATTGCCATTGGTAGTGTGTGTAACTTTTAGCTCATGACATAATAAATGAATGTTGTCCAGTTGCCAGTGTTTGCTGCTTCTATATAAAGGCAGCCTATATCCAGGCTTCTATTGGTGGCACTACTTGGCAATAAATGCTACATAGTTTAAATTGTATAACTTAGATTTTTTTCCCCCTTGTTTTTGAGAAAAAATTAGTTGTCATGACTTATGACTTATTTCTCATATTAGTGTAGATCAGCAGGTTTGCAAACATGGTAATTTTTCCACTAAATATGTTGTTTTCAACTTCCACAATATTATCTTTACAATCCTATTTACCTTTTTCTCAAACAATGTTTTACAAGTTGGGGTAGTATGAAGGTTGGTTACTACTGGATTTATGTACTCAAGATAATAGCCTTGTGCCAACATACGAACATTTTTGTGTTTCTTAGATATAAAATTTTCTATTTACACTGCAATTAAGAAGAATGGACAAAAAAGAGTTGCTTTATAGCAAGAGCTAACCCTTGGTGGAGGTTTCAATAAAACCTGATTGGTCCAGAATGAAATTTGGAGTGCATATGTATTCTGATGGTAACACTGAAGATGTATATTAATGACTCTATTTCTCAGGATCAAAAAATGACCAATGAGGTGGCCATGCTGGAGCACTTAGATAAATACTGAGATAGTCATCAAAGGAGCAACAGAAATAAAATTAGATGTCGACAATTTCAACAGAGAGTAAGTTTACAAATCAATCAAATATGGACTCCAACTCTTAGTTATTGAAAGATTGCAAATAGGATCAATAAGAATCCTCTGTGGTATTGGCATTCAACAATCATGTACACCATTATTTAAGAAGCTGAATATCCTTACTCTAACTGGAGAATAAATATATTCTCTCATTAGCTTTGTAGCTTACTACTTAGATAACTTAAAACTGAATTTATCTGTAAATAATCACAAAACTTGGCATGCACTTTTCCAGAAGGACAGCTATTAACTCTGCAGTGAAAGTATATAAGTTTCCAGCATTATTGAAATTGTTATGCTGGTCAGAAGCTCCAATTTTATCAATGTGACATGGCTGATAATCAAAATTATATACTTTTTCTTAATTTTCCATTATCAAAAATGAAGTGTGAGGGATTTGATTAACTATTTTATCTTCAATGCCTAATGAAAACTTTTGTTTTCTACATGGTCACCTGACAACAATATTGTGGAAAATGCATTTAAAGTTTTGGACACATAACAATCAACTGTTTCCCTTTCATCAAGATTTCACTGTTCTTTTTCAGTTATTTACTATGTCCACTATAAATATGCCCTTCTGTACATACTTATTGTCATATATAGTGAATATAAAATACAAGTACAGTCTGACAAACTTACTGCCACACAAAAATTTGTAAGACTGCACCAACAGTGCTTAGAAAATCTTACTTAGCTATTCATCTAATAACAACTTTATGAGCTAGTTTTAAAGGTTTACAGTGGAAGGAAAAAAGCACAGAATTCTTTTGGAGTGATTAAAAAATTAATACTTCTCAACTTTGAGGTGTCAATGTAACATAAAAGTTCTTAATATTGGTATTATTTGTTCATATAGGCAATTTCCAAAAATCCCTACACACAAACACACTGCTTACTTTCATATATTCCACTACTGAATAACTGTTTAAAAATTTAATAAAAATCTTGAACTTTCAGGCAGAAGCTCAAGATAACAAATAAAAATTCTTCTAAACTGCAGTAGTTATCCTTGTCTTGCATGGAGGTAGACATTTCTTAAATGCTCCAATGCTTCTTATACACACATTTGATGACATAGTCTATCCTGCAAATAAAACAGAAAGAAATTAATGACATTTTCTAAATATATGAGGGCTACAATGAAACACTGTTACCATGCTGCTAATGAACAGCTGAGGGCTCAAATTAAGGAGGGAAGGGAATTTCCCCTTCTTATCAAATAAAAATTCCTTCCTTGCCAGGAAAATAATTTTCCTCCATTTCATAAAGGTCAGTGTGTAAATGCAAGATTTAAAATTCTAATGTAATTGCTGGAAGCACGCACTTACATTTCTTCATAATGACGTTCTATGAATGAATCATGTGTACAATGTGCTGCAGTAATATGAGTCATCTAACAAGCGTTAAGACATGCAACAGAAATGTGACAATAGGCATATAGTTTTATTTTCTGTGAGGCTTATATTAATGAATTTAATATAGTTGAGTCAAATTTGTAACACTTACATCACTTATTATTTAAGGAAGAAAACAAGTTTCAAGAGCTAATTGCTCCGAACTTCAGTTCCAGATCGACTGCCGCATTTGTTCTTCATGTTGGTTTGGTTTGTTTGGTTGAATGAACTTCTATATTAGGATGTCACTTGGCGGGATTTCAAAGTTAAAAAGATGGTTTTTGTTCTTCCAGATACAAATGTTTCCCCAGAATGTAAGTTCTGTTTTTCCTGTTATATTTTTAAGTAGTTTGGGATCCCTGTTAATACTGTGCTGTTCCCTCCAAAAATGCCAAGCCACTGCTGATTTTTCTTCCTGTTTTTTATTTATGTTCCTATTTGCTGGTGTTATGTTTCTTTTGGTCTTTCCAATGTAGATTTTTTCACAATCGTTGCAATTTATCCGATATATTCCTGGTTTTTTCTCTTGTGGAACATTATTTTTCAGTTTAAAACTTAGTATATTTTTTATGGGGTAACAGTTTTTAGGGTCTTCAAAAAACATATCATTTTAGTCCCTAAAAACAGTTACTCCATAAAAAAATATACTAAATTCTAAACTAAAAGATAATATTCCACAAGAGAAAAAACCAGGAATATATCGGATAAATTGCAATGATTGTGAAAAAATCTACATTGGAAAGACCAAAAGAAACATAACAACAACACCAGCAAATAGGAACATAAATAAAAAACAGGAAGAAAAATCAGCATTGGCTTGGCATTTTTGGAGGGAACAGCATAGTATTAACAGGAATCCCAAATTACTTAAAAATATAACAGGAAAAACAGAACTTACAATCTGGGAAAATATTTATATCTGGAAGAACAAAAACCATGTTTTAACTTTGAAATCCTGCCAAGTGACATCCTAATATAGAAGTTCATCCAACCACCACCAGAGACAAACCAAACCAACACGAAGAACAAAACTGGCATCTGACCAGGAACTGAGGATGGGAGCAATTAGCTCTTGAAACTTGTTTTAATAAGAGATGTAAGTGTTACAAATTGGACTTAACTATATTAAATTCATTAGTGTATTAAACATCACTGCTAAAGAAGTCCACCACACTTAACAAAAGGTTTATATTGCTGCTTTGTGTCCATTTCTTTTAAGCTGACAATAATAGAATTTAAAGTATGCTATAATAATGAATGCAGTAGTGAATGGTGTTCTGTGGTAGTCAGTTGAGTGTATATTTTAAGGACAGTGGATGTTATTAATAGTTGGATGACATGGATAACTTTGTGATTAAGAAGTGTCAAGTAACATAGCTATCATAGCCTCAAGTGTAAAGTAATTAGTCTAAATTTTTTACACAACAGGTAAAAATTCCAACAGTGGAGTTGCAAGCATCAGTGAAACTTATAGTAGAAATTGTGAGATTAAATATGGTAGTCTAATTGGAGGATGTATAGATGTATTGAGATTTGAAAAATGGAAAACAACTCATCCTTGGCATTGGGCAAACAGTTCTGGAGGGATTACGTACTTATATTGTTCAGAAATTCAAATTCACAATGATATTAAAGACAATAAAATGCACATTAAAACAATTTTTATCAAAGGGTTGAATGCAAACAATAATAAAAAGTTACATGATAAAATTGGTGATCATGGGAAGAGTAAGTTTCACTTAATGTGTGAGTCAATTTTGTATGAAAAAAAAAAAAAGGCAATTAATAAACCTTTCACTGAGGGTTTCAGGAAATGGGAAGAAAAAATCTAGAGAAATTACAAGTGATCGTGCATTTTTTTAGAATAGCATATTTCATATGTAAAGCATTTTCATTGACGAAAGCACTAATCAAGCAAATGAATCACTCTTAATTGTTTATGCATGTTGTGTCTACGATAGTTCACCGTGCAACTATTTCTATGGCATTGTAGAGTTAAATTCATCAACAAGAAAAGCTGTTGCTGACAGTATTGCATCTCGCTTCATTTGTAATGGTGTTTGTGAAGAGATTTTATCTAAGCAGTTGATAAGATTTCCTTTGGATAGAGCTATAAATTTGCATGGAATTTACAAAGGAGCAGCTATATACATATGTGATAAATGTAATTCTAATATAGTAGTTTTCCACTGAATAATACAGAATAATAACAGATAATTAATACAACAATAATCAATGGTTTCAACAAAAACAAAATAATAAAAATTATCAATAAATGTAAAAGATAAAAAAGATAAGAGATTTCCACACTGAAGAACTTCAAGGATAAATACAAATTCCAAAGTTTCGCTTATCATCCAACTTAGCACAATAAATTCAATATGATATTCAAAGAACATGGAATAAAGTTAGCCCCAAAGAACAAATATAAAAAAATTTACTAGGTTCCATGGTAGAAGACACCATACCAAGAGAACAGAAATCAGGGATTTATAAAATTAAATGTGCAAATTGTATCAAAAATACATCAGAAAAACAAAGAGAAAGTTAGGAATTCAAAGAAAGGAACACTTTAGGAATATTCATTTTAAATAAATTGATAAATCAAGAGGAACAGTTCACTTTTGCACCCAAAAAATCACAAAATTAAGCCAGAAGCTAAGCTGCTGAAGAAACTTTATAACCCACTCGAGCTATTTACTTGGGAAAAAATTTTCATCCTGAGAAATAGAAAAAAAATTTACGTAGCTGATGAGAGACTTTATTTTTATATTTTTAAAACGGTCTTGTAATAACTATGTCCTCTCTTTAAAAAAAAAAAATGCAGTTTGATTTTCTATAATTTTATTATTTATTATTATTGTAAACATATTGAAAATTCGTCTGACTGAAATTGAAATTTAATAAAAAGGGAAGAACTATTAAAGTATGATTCCAAAAAATATTTTTCAGTAGAATAGAACAAAATATTAGTTTTAAAAGTTTGCTTTAGCAATATTATCTTGATTGTTTGCCATGTTAAAAACCAATACTTTGTAAACAAATTATTACACTTTCATTGAACATAAAACTTTGACAAATATTGCATCCAAAAGCATCATCCAGTAAACTTTCTTGAATTTACTGTGAGATGAAACAAACTTTCAATATCTGAAAACTGTACATATCAACTTATACCACTTGGGAAATAAATGGCTCATATGATTTGTGTATTTTTTAAAGTTTCACTCAAGTTGTTAAATGACAATTATAAGGAACTTATTTTACTGAAATATTCTACTTTAAGAATTGTGTATATCTACCATGACATCAGAAAGGTCGATAAGCCGGTGGGAACCTAATTGGCAGTGAATACTCTATATAGCGAGAGTAATGGCTCCAACCCAGCTTGTTGGCACTTTCCAAAATCTTCTCATCAACTTCTCGTATTGGTTTGTCTTCTGCCAGTCGCTGAAGCATCTTCAGGAGACGCCCATAGTGCTGATGTACTATGGCATGCCAAAGTGCAAAGTAGGATACCTGCAGAAAATAAAATAAAACTTAATAATCTAGCACGACATCTGAGAGGGGTGAACAAATCTTATACTTCCTTTCTTGTTGTAACTCTGCTAAGAATATACCTGCAGATGTATGAAATGTTGTTGCTGGAACACAAATAGCCAACTTATGAGAATGTCTATTCCCCTTCCTTTTCTTAGTATATAAATTTGTTTAGCGAAAGAATTCAAACCATCACGGGTGGCCAATATCATTAAGGCATGAACTCACAAAGAGGTTCAAATTCCACCAAAACCATTCCTTCCAGATTTTTCTCAATCTTCATAAACAATAAATGCCATGAAGGTATCCTAAATTTAAGTCTGAAATGGTTCCTTCCTTACAAAAACCCTTTCCCAAGCTATTTCATCATTAGTGTTCACCACCTGAGATGCCTCAGCAATAAAAACAGCCATTAAACACCATAAAAAAAAAAAGAACAATGGTCCTGGACTGATGTATTATGAGGAATAAAAAAGGGTCTGTAAAAAGCAGAATTCTTTCTCTATTACAACTACGTATGAGGGCTGTTCAATAAAGAATGATCATAACTTTGATGATCTTTCTTAAAGTAGTCCCAGTGGATGCAATGCACCTGTCCTAGCAGTTGCTGCTTTGCTGATTGCTCTCAGAATCAAAATGATGCAGCCAAATTTCATCAGCAATGATTACCTTTGAAAGAAACTCTTGTTGTAACATCATCTTCAACTGCATGCAAACATCCTTTTGTTCGGGAATCATCAGTCTTGGAACACATTGTACACAAATACATTTCATGTGCAACTTTTCAATATGTGAGTGGCACCCAAGTCAATTTTCAAAATTTCTGAAAGTGTTCTTAATGTTATTGAATGATACTCTCACAATGACAGCAGTGGTGTTAAAGTTTTCTTTTGTTAGAGCAAAAACTGGAGCACCAGGCCCTTTGATATTGATTGCCTCCTTTCTTTAAACATTTTAAACCATCTCAGAGCTGTGCTATGGAGAAGAACAAACTCTCCTGTAACATTGCATAGGCCTCAGTTGAAGATTTGTTCAGACAAAAGAAGAATTTTACAGCAGCAAACTGATCATCACATATCTTCATTTTGCTGTAGGCAGAACTGAACATCTTTCAACATGTACATCTCTGACAGATATCACTAAGTTAAATTCTTGCTAGGAAACAGATGTTAGTTATTTGTCCAATGAAATTTATGGAACAGATAATTATCAAGTAGATATCTAGAGTTTTGTGCAACTATATCTTAACTTCACTAAGGTTAACAATGCTTTTCCATAAAGTTGCAGTGAGCTTGATTGTGGAGCATGTACATTGTTTAATAAAGATGGTATAGAAAATAGTTAATGTTATTAGTGAATACTTTTTTTTTATTTAGTTTATTTACAGATGCTCTTTAACATCTTAGGTCATCAGTGTCCCATTCATATCAGGGCATGAAATGGCTAACAAATTTTGCTCAGAGGCCTTTTTTTTTCAGGCTTGAGGTTCTTTATTGTGCCATATATGTATGACATGGGACCAACAGCTTTACTTCCCTTCCAAAGAAAACCATACTTAGGATTTTTATGTCCTGGGCAGGTACGAATCTGCGACCTGGGGTTTAGGAGGCAAGCATGGGTACCACTACACCACCAACCAGGGCTGGCATTAGTGAATACAAGGAGCGAAATGATACCTCTGTTATAAATGAGAAATTGTTAAAAGTGAAATTAATCTAAATATTACTATTGCTGCTTAACTATGATGGTTCATAACATGCATATGTTAAAAATTAATCTAAATATTACTATTGCTCTTAACTATGATGGTTCATAACATGCATATGTTAACAGCTATGAACTCCAGGTCAACTTCTGTTAAGTGACATAATGTCCAGGTTATAAGAGTAGCAGGTAAAAATAACAGTGAAGATACCAACCTTTGCATCATTTACATCAGTAAGTTTCATTAAATCTTTCCATATGTTATCTATGGTTTCTATAGATACATGTGTGCCATCTCCCTTCACATCTGGGGCAGAGGCTGCAGATATTGTGTAAAGCCTTGCTAGGGCACACCCTTTCCTAGCCAAAGCTTCTATTAGCACCGCCTTCTGTCGTTCCATTGTCCTGTCAACAGTTCAATACAAAGGCTATGGAAAAATGAAATACCAATTTTCTGGTTATATGCATAATATTGTGAAGCCATGTACTTCATTTGTTTGTGACTGCTGTGTTTCAAAAACTTATTGATTCACACATAACTGAGCCTACATTAATTTACTTAAGTTTTATAAACATCACAAGATTAAGAGAACATTGTTAGCACTTTGCTGCAATCATACAACAGCTCTTCGATAAATTTGTGCATATTCAAAAGGAGGTAGCGCTAAAATGTTTTCAATGCTATTTTGGCAGTGTGATGATTAGAGCTCAGAAATTCAGGCATTTATTTTGGTTAAAATAAGAAGGCAAAAAGGCACTTAAAATATTGCAAATAGGCAGTAATATAATTAAAACAGGCATTTATTAAAAGTGAAAATAGAGAGTAATTCACTCATTATTAATGAAAATAGGAATTTAAGATACTTAATTTCTTTATAACATAATTAAAGTGCTTAAGCTTACTTTTTCTTTTTGGTTACAAGCAACAACAAGATGATATTCCAAGGTAACTGTCATAGTCAGTCACTTGTCAGAAAATTTTTCATTGTGGAAAAAGAACATTCAACTTCCACAACCGCATGTGGTGCCTCAGTAGTGAAAACGGGCGTTAAACACTACTCAAAAAAAAAAAAAAAAAAACTTCCACAGAAGTGATTGGAGCATTTTTAAAACAAGCTATTTCAGAAGGACTGATACCAGTTAAAGCCTTTCAGGACATCACAAATACTCTTAAGTGCCTCCGAACCAAATTTGTGAACAAAGTCATGTAATTTACTACTCAACAATGAACTTAATTCTGGCTTGATAAATAATTTCGCACAAATACTTGAGTTGCCTTTAAAAAGTTCAACAGCAGACTAATAGTCTGATTTGGTATATTTCATCTGTTAGAGGAATTGATTTTCTCCTAATCTTGAAGAGGTAAGAGAACCTCTTCAAGATTAGGAAAAACCAATTGTGCCTTGTCATCAACTCATCATAAGAAGAGAGGTATGAGAGACAATGTAATGGGACATAACATATTGTCTGCACACCAGCTGTGAGGAAGAATGAAACTGATATGTGCTGTTTGCTTCTTGGAAATGTCGATCAAGACAAAGTAAAGTAGTTTGGAATAGTCGCGGGAAATGAGCATTACGCATTTATAGGGGAATAGGTTAGTATCTCTCTTACTTCCATACTGATCACATTGTAGGGATGGTTTATTGTACAGCTGTACTGTTTTTATTTTTTTCGCTTGCAATTGTTTGTTGCTCTTAAGTAGCTGAGAAGTAACCCCTAACACAAATTTCCTGAATTGTCTCATGCAGATCGATACAAAGTCATTTGCCAGGACTATTAAAAATACAGTACCTCCCCCATCCTAACTCCCGGTTTTTGAATGCCTAAGTAAATGTGTTTACCTTTCACTAACAAATGTTCTGCTAATTAAGGAGCTTAAGTGAATGGGTTAAGCAGCAAGTTTTTGACTGCTTGAAAAGAAATAAATGTATAACAAGATTCTCACAGATATTTTTGTGAGGTGAAAGGCCATTTCATTTTTATAACTTTTCTCATTTCAATATACTGAAATTCTTTATACGAGTTTTAAAATGCATAAATAATTGCAGAAAATATCCCAAGGAAAAAAAAAAAAAAACCCCAACAGAAGTCAAAATAAGCAAAATAAAAACTGACCCTTCAGACCCAAAACGTACAGAAACATGTTCACTTCTATCTGACTCTCAAATATACGAAGCTGTTTGTGTTTAAGAGCCATTTTTTTTTTTGCTTATATGTGCAAACAAGCATTCAAAATGGAAAAACATGTATTTAGTGCATTAATAAAACATTACTTTTTGAAATAGGCAATGCCTGCAAAAACTAAGCTGAAGCTGGACAAACATAAGTGAATATCCTTTCACTTAGAATGGTATATCAATGGTTTGGTCAGTTTAGATGTGACCAAACCAGCACAAGCGATCCATACGTCCTGCCAGGTTACAACTCCTAAATGATATAAAAAATCCATGACATGATGCTGAGCAAACAAAGACTGAAGATGTGGCCATTTCTGAAGATCGGATGTCTAATGTTTTGCACAATCATTTCCAGATAAAAAAGTTATTAGTGAGGCAGGTGCATCGTTTTCATCCCCATTGGCTATAGATGCCCATTTTGCATTTCTTCCAGAAAACCACTACAAAAGGATGGGATAATGGTGCTGAAGCATTGCTGGAATAAGTGCATTGCTCTTAAAGCAGATTATGCTGAAAAATTAAAATACTCTTGGAATAACAATTTCACAATTTCACTCTTTGGTAATAACTTTTTAAACTGCTCTCCATCCTCATATAATGGAGACATTTCACATTCATTCCCAAAGTTCATGCACAACCCTCCATAAGCACAAAATTTTCCACAAATTCCCAAATTTTGAAAATGAAATTTGTTCAGGTACTTACGTTTTTGTCTTAGCAGCATCAAGCCTCAGATCAGATTTTGCACCAAAGTATGCTAACAACTGTGTCTGGTCTATCATGCCTATGACTGCATCTGCAATGGTAATGACATTCTGTGCACTTGTTGACAGAGCAGGATCATTATCCACTTTCCCTATGAATGGTAGCTGTTTCTTTGGCTCACTGGGTTCCAGACACTGCAGCATAGCTGTATGAACTGCAAGATGATCCGGGAATGTGCTTTTTAATTCTTCATATAGAGCTGTGGCTTGCTCACCAGGTTCTATTTAAAGAAATAACACACATTCAAAAATGTTACTTGAATATGAAACATTAGGGTATACAGGCATGTTAAAAAGACTAATTTAATTACTATTTAATATAAAGGAATTTTTATTTCAGCAAACAACATTATAATTAAATTTACATAAAGAAACAAAATATCTAAGAATTTAGCAATATCAAAATTAAGGTTCTCCCCTACCTTAACCACGAGGTTATACGTATGGTAAAGAGCCCCTAAAATAAACAAGATGGTGGAGAACATTTGGAAAGCAGTGCGCCAGTGTCTTCTTGCAGTTGGAACAGAGTTCTATTGTAAGGGTACTCTCAAACTTGCAGAATGATGGAAAAATGTGTCAAAGAAATGGAGACTATGTTGAATGAGAGAAAAGTCTATAGATTATGGTGTACTTGGTTTATCTACAAAATAAATATAAAGACGTTTAAAAATTGTTGATCATTACTTTCAGTATGAGCCTCATAATAGCAGGCTAAGGTAGGATTATATTTTGTGACATGTGTTGCTGAACTGACTAGACCCATTACAAGCCAAGATGGGTTGTTAAAGGAAAAATATGCAGACGGTATCTATACTGACAGTAACAATTTCCTGTAATGTATTTTTTTACTAACATTAACACTTCCATACACTAAATGCAGTTTCCTAAAATCATACCTAGCTTGGCAAGCCAACTGGTCTTCAAGTCTCGAAGTGCCTCATTATATTCATCCCATTTTGTTTTCTCCTTGTCCTTGGAATCTGCTGTTTTGCTGGTGGAAGATTTCTTTGGTGGTTCTGGCAGCACATACTTGAAGGTATAAATGTCCTATTAAAATGTAAAATATTAGTAATACATCTCCATAAGAACTTGAAAGGTGAGCTCTTCATATATTAATGTATGAATTCATTGAATTCATATAAATTTTTAGTGGTGTGTATGTTACAATTTCGACTCAATTTTTTAAAAATGTTAATATTTGACACCACTGTTACAAAAGTTCACTATATTTTATACTCTTCATATATGATTAACAACAGAAAAGGAAGAGGAAAGATAGATAATTAAAATAAAATCAAATTACATTTATTTCATGAGGGTGGTTTGGAAAGTTCTTGGCCTTAAAAAGAAAACTTTTTGTCCCAACTTTTCTTTATTTTTCAACAATCATCTTTTAAGTGTATACACTTAAAGATAAAGTTAGCCTATTGTGTTCCTTAAAAAGCAAAGGCCTCCTAACAAGTAGGGTTTTTTTTCTAACATGGTGAGCTATTCATGCTAGTTGATCGTATGTTGTTTAAGAATTTTCTGATTTGTTCTTTGGTTACTCCACTTCTCATTGCACTGTTCATTTTCTGCAATAGTTGCTTTTCGAGAGATTTCCAATTTTCTCTTCCTCTTGCTACTCTCGACCAATTTGGGCCTGCATATTTCTTGAAAACATGTGTCCATCTTCTGTGTCTGCCTTGTGTTCTTTTTCCTATCTGAGGGTTCCATATGGAAATCTTGTAGGTCCACCTATTGTCCTGCATTCTTGTGACATGGCTACTCCATTGCCATTTGATTCTGGTAGCTGTTTGTGCATTGTCTGCTGTCTGAGATAACTGGTTTGGTTTATTACTACTGTAGGTATTTAGTCCTTCAAAGTTATTTCCAGGATCTTGTGTTGCATTTTTCTTTGACATATTTGAATTTTGTTCTTTTGTTTTTCTATTAGTGATCATGTTTAGCACCCATAGAGTAATACAATTACTCTAACATCTCTGGAATCTGGAACATTGAGAATCTGATTTTCTTAGTTAGTGTTTGGTCTAACAATATAAACTTAAGGGCCCAAAATGCTCTTCAGGTTAATGATCCTTCTTTGTACTTCTTTTTCCATTTTATCTTGAAGGAAGCCTGTTGTCCTAAGTACGTACATTCATTCACATATGTGAGGACTGTTCCTCTATTTTTATCAGGGTTTCAGGTCTGTTTGCAATTAACTGTGTCTTCAGTTTGTTTAGTGAGAGCCCTGCATTTTTGCTGTAATCACATAATTGTTCCAGCATAGTTTGTAGTGTTCTTGGTGTTTTAGCGAATAAGATCACATCATCAGCAAATGTTAGATTTGTTAGTAGACGTGCCATTTATATTGATTCCAAAACTATTATGCCAGTTCATTTTCCTAAATATTCTCCATTACACACTGCCACAGGTGGCCGAGGTCATTAAGACACGGACTCGTGAGCGGGAGGTCTGGGTTTGAATGCCGCCAGGACCATCCTCCCTGACTAAGGTTTTTTCCAGGTTTTCCTCAGTCCTCATAAATGGCAAATGCCAGGGAGGTACCCTAAACCTAGGCCTGGAACAACTCCTTCCTTAAAAATAAATCCTTTCCCAATATATAATTTCATCTCATTTATCATCAATGTCCATCGCCTGTGGTGCCTCTGTAGCAAAAAAGGGTGTTAAACACTATTCATTCTCCATTATACAAATGAACAGATTGGGAGAGATCAAATCACATTGGCAAATTTTTCTTTCTAGTTTGAATGGTTGCTCTTCTTCTGTTTTTATCTTTGCAAAACTTTGACTATAGATTTTGTGTAGGATATGAATGTATTTTGCCTCTATTCCTTGAGCTGCCAGAGCATGTAATATGCTTATAGGTTTAACTGAGTCGTTAGGCCTTGCTATAGTGACAAGGTATAGTGTTAGATGAAATTCCTCTGCTTTCTCTATTAGCTGGTTTATAATATGGAGATGGTCTGTTGTGCTGAATCTTGTAAGGAAACCTTCTTCTTCTGGTGATTGATTTCCAGAATCTTCGTTATTCTTCTAGAAGATTTAAATTTAACATCAGGCTTATGTCTGTAGTTGATTATATCATCTCTGGTGCCTTTTTTGTGTAGAAGAACAATTGTGCTGGTTTTCCATTGTTTAGGTATGTCTTCTGTTTCTAGAATTGCATTAAAGATTTTGGTGATTTTGGGTTAGCCTTCTCCAAGCTTTAGCAATTCGTTTTGTATTCCCTCTTCACCTGGGGTTTTCCCATTTTCAGCTTGTTAATGACAGTTGGAACCTCGCTGTGCAGACAGGTAAAAATTGTGCGTTTGGGATATTTGGTATCTAGTAGTTCCTCAACTGAGTTGGAATGGAGCTTGCATAAAGGTGTTTGTAGTAATCTGTAACTGAATTGATTATGTCTTTTCTTGATGTTATGCTTTTCCTTTCTGGACTATTTGTTCCACGTATCCATTTCTTTCCTTTGTTCAGATGGCCCTTTGCATTTTTTTATTGATTTTGATGATTTTATAATTAGTATCATTTGTTTTGTGTGGTAGTTGCGAATATTTATGGTTTTGGTACTTGAGGAAGCATATTCCAGTTTATCCAATGGCCATTTAGCATGATTTTCTTATATACCACTTTCACGTTGCTTCCTTTTGCTTTCTTCTCCCTTGCTAACTTCCTTAGTTGGTTCTTATCAGCCTTCCTTGGGCAGTTATATCATCAATGTAGCATTCTTCCAAGCAGGCCAATTCGATTATGACTAATCCTATGCGTAAACTATCATTGCAATATATTCATGGGTATGTGTATGGTTAATGAAATTCTATCTTAGCCAGTATTTCTTTTATTTTGCTGGTCATTTCCTTATAGTTTTCCTCTGCCTCCTCAAGTATCCATAAATTCTTTTCTATGAAGCTGATTTTCTCTGCCATAGTATTGTCGAAGCTGTATACTTTATTATCCGGGTTATTAAATTTTTCTGCCATTAGCCTGTCCAATCCTTTCATTTCCTCTCTCAGATGTGCTATTTCTTTTTTTTGTACCTGTTTTAAAATCCTCATTTTGTTTTTTTAGGTCCTTTAATTCTGTTAAGATGCTCATGAACAATAATTTGAATGGTTTGCTTTTCTTTGGAGTCATCCTGACTGTGCTTAGTTGTTTAGTTTTCCTCTTGGTTTTGTGTGACCAAGCTTCCTTTTGGCCATTTTGAGAAAGGGTTTTGGCTGGGTGATTTTATCTCATTTCCTGTGGTGTTTGGTCATCTTCTTCCCCTTGAGAAGCTATTCTTTTGTGTTGTTGAAGGGTAGGCAGGTATGGGAAGTCCTAATGACTTTTATTATTGATGCTGCTCTTTGTCGCCAGGGTCATCGCTGTGCTTGCTTTATCTGATTCATCCCCTTATCGTGGTGCTATCTGGCAGATTTTCTGGAACTTCTTGTATGTCTGAGACATCACTTCCTTTGTTCATTTCCGGTTTCTAACTTAGACAATAGAAATTTGGGGGCCAGACAAAGGATGGAAAGAGATAAATAGATTATTTTGTATAACTGTCCTAGGCTTACCTAGATCTCCACCTAATGAGGTTGCCCTAATGGAACTAGGAAGATTGGGCTATAAAAGCAAGATCCTAGAAAGAGTATTGAAATATTGGTATAGAACAGGGAGACAAGAAGAGGAGAATATTATTAATCAGTGTTTGGTAGCACAAGGTAAAATCAAGGGGAGAGAAACTTGAATATCTAAAATCCAAAATATCCTACAAGAAGTGGGCAGGGGTTAGTATGGTATGAAGGAGAAAGATAGAGTAAAGAATTTTGGAAAGAGATGACAATAAGAATTGCGAATATTCTCTGAAATTATATAGTACACTAAAAATGTGTGGGGAAGAGAAAGATATATTGAAAATTGTGATAAGGTAGGAAGGGAAGGGTTGGCATGGTTTAGAACAGGAGTAAAATATTGAAGCGGATTAAAAATGGATACATTAAGGGGATATATCTGTCCTATGTGTGCAGAACCAGATAATACTTGGCATTATATACTAGAATGTAAGCAAATCAAGTTTTGGAGGGAACAGTTCGTATTACGAAAGTGTATAAGCTCATCAATTGAAATTCTGCTTATTTCAAGTTAAATACTAGCCTGGAGTTCCTCTATGCAGAGATTTGTATGAAAAACTTTGTCTTCCAAATTACCCCATAAATAAAAATAAAAAGAAGATATTTTGATAAAACTTACCACTTTCTTGCCAATTTCATCTTTTGCATATGTTATTGTACCTGAAAGGAACTGCCCCATCGTAGCTCCTTTGCTGGCCCTGCAAAACACAATAAAACTGACACAAACTGAGAACCAGCTAACAAATTAACTATCAAGAGAATAATATGATAAACATTAATGTTCTGCAAAATTACTATAAAAAATAAGCAATTATCTAAGAACAAATTTCACTGTACAAATACTATCTCTGAGTTGTTAATTTTTCTATATTAATTTTCTTCATTTATGCTTAATTTCTTTGATTCTGTTTTAATTATTTGATGCTTTTTGCTATCTCATGCTGTTTTATTCCAAAAATGTGATGCGGTCTCTGATTTTTCCATTTGCTTGTAACAGATATTCCTCCAACCTTATACCTATATTTTTCTTTGTTTTTCTATACAGATTTTTTCCAATCCCAACAATCTGATAAATTCCAGATATTTTCTCCTTGTGTCTGGAGTCTAAAATTATAATATTTTTTCACACTATATAGGCTTTGGGGTTCTACGGTGATACTGTAATCTTTGAAAATCTTTTGAAATTTATGATTGGCTACCTTAAAAAAATTTTGTCTCTGACATATCCCACAGAGTTGTGATGTGTTTAATATTTTTTTCAAGTTTTTAAAAATGTTTGTTGATCATCTCTTTGCTAAACCCATTTGACTTAGCGGCTTCTATTAAAGGTAGGATTCATTCTTGCATTCCTTTTTGTTCAGTGGTATGTTTACTAGTCTGTTGGTCTTGTTTGAATACCACTTCTTTATTTCATATAGGTTTGAAAAATGACATAAAAAAAACAGTACAAATACCACTAAATAAAACAGGATACACGACATTACCCACACAGAATAGAAGCCGCTAAGTCAAATGAATTAGAAAAAGAGGTGGTCAACAAAGATATTTTTAAATTCCAAAAAATGAAAAAGAATTAAATACAACTCTTGTGTGATATACCAGAGACAAATTTTTTTTTAAAAAAAATTCATGTCCCACCCAGTAGCCAATCAAAAATTTAAAAAAAATTAAAAAATCAAAATATCATTTTAGCATCCCAAAACTCATACAGTATAAAAAAAATTATTAAAATGAAACAAAACAGATTTCAGAATCAAGCAGAAAATATCTTGAAATTACAAGATTAGATTATCAGGATTTTGAAAAAAATCTACATAAGAAAAACAAAGAGAAATATAGGCATAAGGGTAGGGGGAAAAACAAAAACAGAGAAACATTCGTTACAAGCATATAGAAAACTTGTGGTAGCATCACATTTTTTGAATTAAAATCATGAGATATAAAAAAACAGCCAATATTAAAAACAATCTGACACTCAAAGGAATAAAACATACGGGAAAGGTATAACATATTATTATTGAGAAAATCAATCAAATTTCACTAATTTTGTTCCATTTACTTGGAAATGTTTCAAAGGCTGTTGTGTTCATCATCAGCATGGTTACACAAAATTTGAGTGATTTCCTCAATAATAATTTATTATATTATACTATATTTCATTGTGAAAATTCCCACTATTCATAACTACTTATATGGGAAAGGATTGACATTAAAATTTTTAAACCTAATGAATTTTGATATTCCAGAAGCAGACTACTATTTATTCAATTTATCACAAGGCCTAATTTCAGTGAAAGATCCAACAGTTCAGGATGTAGACAAAGGTCCATTAAACATGTCACGAGTAAAATTTCAAGTAAGTAAAGTCAGAAAGAGCATGTTTAAATAGTTTAGCTCACAAGAGATTATTTATGTGAATATTAATTAAAACATTTTTTAAAAAAGAAACTTGTTTTTTAAAAAATATATGGAACTATATGCTTATATGTTTACTCTGTGAACATGTTCCTTACTACAGTGAACTATTATGTGCTAAGATAATCATTTCTAGACCCCCTTCAAAATTGTAATGCAGTGTAATAATGAAAGATACATACTTGTCATTTGAAAGAGGTGCAATGAAAATTGGCATTATGTGACCTGGTGGGATTGTAGCACCAACCATCTTTTTCCCACATGTCGTTGCTTGTGTCTGACTGGCATAAACATCCAATGATAATGCCGCAGGAAGTTTTTGTGACAACAAAAGTGGTTGATCTACCATTTTATCTAGTAGATCCTTCCTTTCATGTCGGATATGAAGCTTCAGCGTGTAATCTCCTTTCTCTACCTTTACCACATACTGCAATTACACAAACATCTGCATGGAGCCCAAATTCATAACAAGTACAGTCCCTTGTAAATTAATTGGAACAAGGTAACATTTTTATAGTTTTCCTAATAGTTGGCAATTACACATTACTTATTCCTAGATCACTCTCTATGCATTCTTTGCACTGTTAGTCAATGTTATGTAATCTATATGATGACTGTTTTAGAATAAAAATGTATTTATTTTGATGGTAGTCCTTTTGAGGAATTATGAGGTTTCCTGTGAGATTAGTAATACCTGTGCTTTCAATGGATATGACTCCCAGATAGAGTAATGCAATTGTAACATTATATCAGAATACTTCCATGACACAAAGAGAGTTAGCATTTAAATTGCTACTAATCAAGACACTCTTTCCAGTGCTGCATACTGGAAATAAATATCTCCTATAGTTTCTATAAATCCTGAAAATTAAATAGCGAATTTTATAATTAAGTTAAACCAAATTCATCCTCCTCTAGTTCATTTATTTATTTTTTAATTAATGGAGTAAAAGCACCCCATATAAACAAAACAATTGTTAATTGATTGTTAAATAATCCTAAAAGTTTTCAAATAATTGATGCTGATGACAAACCCAGTTTGAATACTTGCTGTGAGATAACTGGATTTCTCTTACACCAAGATATGTGTAAGTCAAATGTCATCAAAATTATGTTCATTTGTTTGAAAGTTATAAAGTAACATCAGGGATTAAATGCAAGTGAAACACACTATATAACCATACAATAGACATCCAGTCATGTCTATCAATTCCCCATATATTGGCGAGCAAGAGATTTATGGCTTCACTCAAAACAACAACACTAATTAGCAACTACTTTCCTATGAAATTTCATGATGTTTATCCAATGGGATTTCGTGCCTTTGGACTTTTGAAAACAATAAACAAAAGAAGTAGACTTGTGTTTAGATGGTCTATTCATAGCCTTGCAGAGGAATGGAAAAAATATGGACTTGAATATACATCAAAATTTTCTACATGACTACAGATTTCATGAAGGGTCATCAAATACAATATAACAGATGATTTGAGAATGGCTTTTCTTAAAATAAGACATTTAAATTTATTCCTAGAGATCATATACAATCATTCTTTTTTTTTTATTTCATAATGTATTTTGAGAGCAAAAGTAAGTTACATTTTTCAAAAACTACCAAATATTATATTAGGATATCTTACTTTACTCGGATAGGCATCTCCTGTTGCTAGAAGTTGTTTGTTGCAGTCAAATAACATCCAAAGCTGTGACTCAAATTCTGACTCATACAATAGGTCGCTTAGTACCGGACTGCAACAAGAGAAGATACTTTCTTACTTTTGTCATTTGCACCTTACAACAAAAATGTTCTTCAGATTAGTGTATGACAAAGTTGAACTGCACGCTCTTATTGCCATGTTTTGCAGACCATTGTCTGCATCCTTAGCTAACTGTTCACTGCTGGATAATTCACAGTGTTCCTTTGGGATGCATATTCTGCTCTGGTGGAGGTGTGAGGAGTTTAAAGTTTATGTTTTCATCCCTGAAACATTAAAGTTCATTAATCTGTCTCTATATTTATAAACATAGATTTCCTCCCACGTTACTAGCTCTAAGGGTTGCTGTGCTGACTTTAATAATTTTGTTTTTTTCACTATATCATTGCTCTTTGTCCATAAATGAGATGCCACTATGATTTCTCCATCTGTTTGCAAACCATGTGCTTATATTTCCTTTGTTTTTCCATTTTCTTTTTCTTTTTTTGCATATTTTATTTGGTAAACACCTGCTTTTTTTCTCCAGTGGAATGCTTTCATTACTATTGCCATTCAGGAGATTTTTAACATTAAATTTGTTTATTGGTGCCAATCTAATATTAAAATCTTTTAGAATATTTGAAATGTGCACATACCCCTTCGATGATATGTAAATTTTTTAAAAATTATTTTATCTTTTCCTGCTAAAAGTGTTATGGTTTCTTTAATAAATTTTGGCCTCCTAAACTTCTGTAATTTATGTGAACCATTTCTTGGCTTAATCTATTTTTAATCACTGTTTTTTTATTTAGTTGTATTACTTCTTGTGAATGTGTAAGTTAACTAGTCTGTGCATCAAGCTGTTTATTATCACATGTTTATGTGTTTTGGGGTTAAATCAATTGGTTCTGATGTGATTACATGCATGTTCTTCCTGCAGATTCCAAATTTTAGGTTGTCTTTATGTATTATATATTAATGTCCCAGAAAGGTAGCAATCTGCTTCACACGTGAATGATATGTTCTTATCTTTATATACAGATGTTTTATTGCATTGTTAAAAGTGTTTTTTGTTGAAGATATGGAAAACATATCTTCAACATAATATAATATAATAATACATAAAGACAACTTAAAATTTGGAATCTGCAGGAAGAACATGCATGTAATCACATCAGAACCGGTTGATTTAACCCCAAAACACATAAACATGCGGTAATCAACAGCTTGATGCACAGACTCGTTAACCTACCATTAACAAGAGATAATACAACCTAATAAAAAAACAGTGATGATAAATGGATTTAGCCAAGAATTGGTTCATAAAAATTACAGAAGTTTACGAGGCAAAAATTTACTAAAGAAACCACAACACTTTCAGCAAAAAAAGATAAAATAATTTTTAAAAATTCACATATCATCCAAGGGAATGCACACATTTCAAATATTCTAAAAGATTTTAACATTAAATTGGCACCAATAAATGTTAAAAGTCTCCTGAATGGCAATAGTATTCTACCGGGGGGGGGGGGGGGGATTTTTTACCAAATAAAATGTCCTGAACATAAAAAAAGCAATATTGGAAAAACAAAGAGAAACATAGGTACTTGGTTGAAAGAATACTTCAGGAACATAAAATATAAAATGGAGAAATCAATTGTGACTTTTCATTTCTAGACAGAGAGCAATGATACAGTGAAAAAAGCAAAATTATTAAAATCAGCATGGGGACCCACAGAGCTGGGAGAAAAATCTATATTTATAAATAGACAGGCCAATGAACTTCAACACTTCTGGGATGAAAACATAAACTTGAAGTTCATCACACCTCCACCAGAGCAGAATATTCATCCCAAAGGAACACTGTGAATTATCCAGTAGTCAACAGTTATTTGAGGATGCAGGGAATGGTCTGCAAAACATGTTCTAAATATAAAATAAGTGGCACCAATAAGAGTAATTCAGTCATACAAGTTCCAATTAAAAAAAAATGTTCTTGCTTTGAGTGTTACAGTTTGTATAATTCTAAAATAACATGAAGGCATGCTCCAAGTTAAAACTATGACTAATGCTAATCTTACGCTATATCTTTAATTTACTAAGTCAACAGTGACTTTTGCAGCAGCAGATCAGTCCTGGTGGTGTAGTGGTAACCATACTTGCCTTGTAAACCCAAGATTGTGGGTTCAATCCCAACCAGGATGATGGATTTTTTGAGTGTAAAAATCCCAAAATGGCTTCCTTCAGAAGGGAAGTAACCCCTTGTGCCCTGAGTCATAGATTTATGGCATGTAAAAGAACCTCAAGCCTAAAAGAATAGGTCTCCAAGCAAAATTTATTGACCATTTCATGCTCTCAATTGAATGGGACACTGATGACCTGCAGTGTTAATGTTTGTAAATAAACCATCTAAAAATAAATACCATAGAAATCTATGCAAGAGTATTCCTTGATAGCAGAGTTTTTTGATCAAGTGTACAGCAAATTTTAAGAGTGTTACATGGAAGGTGTACATTCCAAGACTGCTGCATACAATGAATGAGGACATCCCAGATCGATTAATTTAATACTGTGAGTGGTCTGAAAGCATGGTTGTGAGGATTGTTTGGTTTGATGAGGCACAATTCAGTCAGTCCTGGTGGTCTAGTGGCAACCATACTTGCCTCATAGACCCAAGATTGCGGGTTCGATCCCGACCAGGGTCAATGGATTTTTGGACATAAAAATCCTTAGTATGACTTCCTTCAGAAGAGAAGTAAAGTCATGGGTCCCATGTCATAGATTTATGACAAGAAAAAGAACCTTAAGCCTGAAAGAAGAAGCCTCTGAGCAAAATTTATCTGCCGTTTCATGCTCTGAATTGAATGGGATGCTATTGACCTGAGTTGTTAAAGAGTGTCCGTAAATAAACCAAATCAACAAAGGCATAATTATACTGAATGGTGCTGTAAATTGCACATGTTGGGCCCAGAAAATCTGCACATCTATCAGGACAAAGCTGTCAATTTACTGGAACTTAAACTTTGGTTTGGTTTGTCTACTCAGGGTTTGATTGGGTCATTCTTTTTTGAAGGCACAGTTACTAGTGGGGTATATCTTGAGAAGTTTAAGGCATCAATTTTACCTATTTGAGAGCTATGTGGGATTGAAATGTTTAACCTGCAACAAGAATGGCACCCCAGCCCATTACCATTTAGATGTCATGGTGCATTTTGATCAAACTCCACCCAGATAATGGACTGGTTGAAGAGGTGCTGTCCAGTATCCAACACAGTTCCCAAAACTAACGTCTCTTGACTTCCACCTATAGGTTTTTGTTTATCAGAAAAAGCCAGCTACAATGGATGCACTACGAGAACAAATGGAAATGCGTGCAGTTATTTATCATGCTGGACATGTTAGAGAAAGTAGTTTATGAGCATTTGATGGCATCAGTGATGTTTGCATGTTGATGGTGGCCATTTTGAACATCAACATTAAGCTACAATTTATTTCACTTTATTCCAAAGTTATTGATGAATAAAAAGTATATACATTTTTTGGCCTATTCCGCATTCAACAATTCCTTCTGCTGCCATAAGAGATCTCTTTCCCTCCATGAGGATGGGAACATGTTTTCCTGCAACATATCAATATAAAAAAATATTTTTATAATTTTGTGTTTATAAGATATACCTGTTTGGTATCACTTCGGTAGCTTTGACTATATGGAAAGTGTATGTCAATTGTAGCTCATAGATCTGCCTCGCTGGTGGTATCACATCTCTTGCAGAAAGGGGGCTCACTTTGGAATCATTAGGTCTGTAACAGAAATACATTCTTTATCTCGAATACTGAACACAAAAGAGCAATCATGATCAGTAAAAAAAACCCTACTGCTTCAATTTTCAACATTGGCACCATAAGTTAAAGAGAGTTGCTCCTTTTTACATTTAGAGGTATAAGTCTAATTCATTACAAACAATGAAAACAATAATAAAACGAAATCTCTGCCACTGTTTATTATTTAGGAAGATTTTTACCAGTGAGTTTATTTTAAATTACAATATTTCGTTGGATTTTTTACTCAGGATCTTCACTGCTTTGTTTCTAGACATGTTTCAATGCAATTGCAACCATCAGCTATATTTTGTAAATGATTCCTTGTTCAGCTATCTCCTCTCTTTCTCTCATACTTTGTTTAATGAACTTCCTTTTAGTGGGGTTAAAAATTCTTGCCTATTGTTTGCTTTTGTACTAATGTTTTAAAGAATGATCACAATTTCTTTTTGGCAACATACCGTTATTTATCCTCATAATTTTGATGATCATTCTCAAAGTAATCCCCATTGGATGTAATGCACCTGCATCAGAATTTCTGCCAGTTTTCAAAGAAACACTGGAAACCATTTTTTGACAGTCCTTCAGAATTGCCTCCTCAGCCGTTCAGTACTGCTTTTGATGATTGTTTTTTTTCAATTTAGAGAAATGCGAAAAGTCACAAGAGGCTAAATTTGGACTAAAGGGAAGGTGAGGGACACACTTCACATCCAATTTTTTAGATATTCAGTAACAAGATTTGAAGGAAAAAACTACCCATCTCTGTTAACATTTAAATTATTACACTCAAAATATCTTATTATGTTATTAAGGGCAAAAGTACAAAAATATATTATGAAACATGTACAAGAACATCCATCTTCATATTTTCTCCTCACAAATGAAGGAAGAGTTCAGCTTTACGAGGGATTGAAATTGATGTCTCATAAAGCTCTTTGTGCTCTTCAGGAAGGAAAGGCATCATGAATGAGAAGTCTTTCTTTTTTTTCAACCAACAATAAACTAGTTTGATCTTTTAGATGAAGCACAGGTTGTTGTACATCAACCACTTAACCAGATGGAAGTATAGCATGGCATTTAGAACTGGAATCTTTTAATTACTTATCCATATATAGGCATGTAATATGACTAGGAATATGCATTTGGGTGCATAGAACATATTTTTGAAATAAAACAATTAAATTTAAAAATGACACTAAGAATGTTTGACATTTCAAATATTTATTTGTGATGTGCAGCTGTGCATTATTGTGGTGCAGTTCCAGCTTGCTGCATGCAACGTCGCTGTAGTATCGCCCAGTTACAGTTGTGTGTGCAGGTATGAATGCTGGTAAACCATTTTTTGAACATCAAAAAATGAGATGACCATAACTTTCCCAGTAGAAGCAACCATTTTTGCTTTTTTTAGTATTGGTGACCATACAGAGAGCTTTGTTGTTTAGTCCTAAAATAAAATGATGAAACTAAGTTACATCAGTAGGCATTATCTTTAAAAGAAACCTTGTTTCTTCCTGAAACATCTTCAACTGCATGCGAATCTGTATATGAATGTTCTTTTGTTCAGGAATCACAGTCTTGGAACCCACACGTCTCATGTGTAATTTTTCAGTTATCAACAATGAGAGTAGTGGTGCTAATGTTTACTTCGATTAGAGCACTAACTGCAACACTGGGCCTACCTTTCTTTGAAATGATCGCCTTCCCTCTTTAAAATTTTAAATTATCTTCAATTGTGCTAGAGGGAAGAACAAATTCTCCACAGATGAAAGCAGCATTTCTAAGTAGCATATTGTTCATCATATGTCACCTACATTTTGCTGTAGGCAGAACTGAACAGACGCTGATGACCTGAGCTGTTAAAGAGCGTCCTTAAATAAATCAAAGAACTGAACATGACTCATCCACACCTCTCAGAGGTGGGAACCAGATGGGACCACAATGAAACTTGTACCATGTGTACATTATGCATTAAGCTAGCAAAATATTGTAAAGTTCAATTATAGCATGAAAAATTGTAATCATTCTTTATTCAATAACCCAAAAACAGAACATGTTGGCATATTAATCACATTCAAAACTGTACAGTACAATAACATGAAGAACTAAGCTTTAATCCCATGACAACACAATAAAGTAAAAGGAACTCACGTTCAGACATGCTTCGCATCAAACTGTAGTAGTTATTATGACTGAGAATTTTGCTAGTGACATGACATCACCCATTCTCTTGGCTCTTCCTAGAGAATAGCTTTCCTTAAAAACATTTGGGTATAGGTTTTTGTAATCAGAGAAATCTAAACTAACAAATATTTAGTTCATTCCTCCTTTAACTTCTAGTTACAATACCTGAGTTTTTAGAAGTTACTGTGACAAGGTTCAGGTCCAACAGCTGCACATATGAAACTGAAACTGATTACTTTACCTAAGCACCTGGACGGTGTTTTTCAAAGTAACTACTGGTGCAATCTCCTCACTCCTCAGTCCACAACGTAGCTCCAGCTGTAAGATACCATCTGCACCTTGCATCGTCACAACCGGTGTCTCGGGCTTCACACCATGGAATGCTATTGAGTAGTCGAGTGTCACCTCCCCCAGATTGGCCCAGTACTTTGCTACCACAACCTCCAGCACCAAGCCCCCCTAAAACAGCATTACCAACTGTACAAACTATGGGCCTTTTAAGGTGAAAAAAATTCCTTAGGTCTTACAGCTATATCATCAAAGAAAATAAAGTTGACTTACACGAACTGGAAAGCCTTGCACCACCTCACTCTGAGAGCTGATGTTCACCATTTTGTGACACTCAAGAGTTTTACACACCATTTTCGGACGTAACTGAAGTGTATGTAGCACAAACTTCCCAAACTTGTCTTTATCAACACACTGCAACCTTAATACTGTAGAGAAAAGTCATGTAAAACATATCTTAGACTTGCAAACATGAAAACATTAGATGATTGATTTGAATAACAGCTTTAAATTAATTAATACAATAGGTGAATCAAATATAAATTATATTTTTTTAATTTATTGAAACCAAATTAAATAAAAACAGGAATACAGCTCATTTTTCTAAATAATTTTCTGATTTATTTACAAACACATTTTTCCCAGCAGCTAAGAACTTATCTTCTGTAATCCCATTACTGAAGATAAAGTGGGCCTGGATTTTTAGTCAGTTGTGCTAGAATGTTTTGTCTTCATTGCTGTTGAACCTATGACCTTCAATGCTCACTTTAATGTTCAAACATTCTAGTAATTATTCATTATTTATGAGATAATGTAAAGAATGGGATCTTAAAGAGAATCAGGAGAAGACCAAAATAATGCTATTTAAGAGGAGAAGATTGCCTTCATCTTCATCATGCTGCCATTGAGTGATGAAGGCAACAGCCTTTGAAAGATTTCCAAGTAAGTGGAACAAAATTAGTGAAATTTGAGCGATTTCCTCAATAATAATTTATATTATATTTCACTGTGTAAATGCCTGCTATTCAAAAGAAAACATAATTGTTGCACATTTTGGGTGACTACTGAATTGTATAAAATGTTTTAGTTTATGTTACTACAGTGTTTCTTTGTTTAGCAGAAGGGACTGTGCCAAAGTCCTCTGGATATTCCAGTAGGAAGCTACTGATGAACCGAGGACTGGGGCTTATCAAACACTGTTAAATATGTTTACGGAATGTCGGAATCCACACAGTGAAACTTTTGTTAATCTTATTTTGATTTAAAGTAAAACACTAAAAATCATGTCGTCACTTTGCTGAAATTGACTCCTCAGTCGTCGTTTTGGTTGACAATGTGAGGAATGTACCTCACGAAACATGTACCAAAATTACTTTTATAAGTGTGTTTGTGAAACTCAAAGAGAGCTTTAATGTGACGCGTTGATTTTTAGTGTTTTACTTTAAATCAAAATACTGTTAAATATATCTGGTTGAATTGTAAAAATTAATATGTTAATAAAAATTTTTGTATCTGAGTGATTTAAAATATTGGCCTGGAACAGAACCAGGCCACATTGTAATATTTTTGAATTTAGTGCTTTTTAAATAAATATAAACATACAACTGCTAAAATCAAAATTCTGCTTTATATTTGATTCACCCTCATATTCAAATGAGTTACATAAATTGGTTGATCGTGCCCATAAATGTATTGTTATATGTGGGACTAGGTTAAAAAATTAAATGTGTTACATTTCTGCCATTTTTTCCTATTTATCCTAGAAATTATCAATCTTTTCTCATAAATTGGGTGTGGTCTCAGGAACGCAGAGAAAGTGTTTGTTCAAGATGTAAGAAAAATGTTATGGCACATTACACCTAAAGTTGTTATAACAAAGTGTTAATTATCTTTACTTCATAAAAAAATTAACCATAAAATATTTTTCATATTGTATAATGAAATGAAAACTGTAATATCTCCAGAATTTGTAATTATTTAATAAACTGATAAATAATTAAAATCTCCTAATTTAATTATAAACTACTGTATACCTTTCAATTCTGTATACTCAAATCCATATATTGCAACTTTTTAAGTATTTATAAATCAAAATACAACCATACCTGCCCAGGTAGCATCATCAGGTACAAGGAGAAAATGTCGTTGCATAGTGTTGGGTTTGAATGTCACATTAGAGAACGTGAACTCTGGACGAAGTAGATTACGTGATAGCTGCACTGGTCGCACCACAGTAATTGGCACTCGAAATACTGGTCCTTTTTCTACGCAGGACACATCATACGCTCTAATACTGAACAACAGATAGAGCATTAACACATCATAAGTATCTTTATTTGCCTCTGCATATGAATTCTATTAACATTGGCATCTTAGAATCCTAAAAGTTACGAGGTGGTAGCAAAAAGTTCCAGGACTGGTTATGTAGAGCACCAACAGTTGGCAGTACAGAGATATATTTGCAGTGCTAGGGAACTGTAACCCTGAACGAGCAGCATACCAAGGGATATTGCTGTATTTTCTTATGGAGTACTGTTGTCAGCATTTTTGTCTTTTTTTTTTATTAGGTTTATTTATAGACACTCTTTAACATCTCAGGTCATCAGCATCCTATTCAACTCAGGGCATGAAATGGCTGACAAATTTTGCACAGAGGCCTCTATTTTCAAGCTTGAGGTTATTTATCGTGCCGTAAATGTACGACACAGGACCCACGGCTTTACTTCCCTTCCGAAGGAAGCCATACTTAGGATTCTTAAGCCCAAAAAATCCATCGATCCTGGCAGGGATTGAACCCACAATCTTGGGTTTAGGAGACAAGTATGGTAACCACTACACCACCAGGACTGACATTTTTTGTTATCATATGCATGTACTAGCCTGTAATTTTGTCATAGGCAGCAAACTGGAACAAAAAGCTAAAGTAAAATTGTGCATTGTACTTCGGATATCAGCCAAAGAGACATAGCATGCTTACAATAATGATGCAATGTTTTGAGAGGTATGAGCATTTCAAAAGAAGTGACAAAAGATGGAAGATGACAAAAATGTTGAAAAAGTTCTGGAAGTTGTTCATGAGGATTGTAGAAGAACAATCAACCACATTGATGACATTGTTGGTGTGTCATTTGCATCTCTGCAGGCAAAGGTAGCCATTTCAACATTGTCGACAAGACATAGAGTGAATCGCAGAAGGCTGTATACTCAGTTACATTGATTTTGAGATCATATCCCAAAAAGGCAGAAATGCAGACAGGGCTGCCCAAGGTTTCCAAGGAGATGATGTTCAAAATTAGCTAAATTAAGTATCTGCTTTACAACAGAACCAGTTCTGGAATTTTTTGATACTGATTCATATCTGTCATTATTGCTTTAGCAATATTTTAATTTTACATACAGTTTATTTCAGAACAATGCATAATAAAAGTACAAACTATGCTTTCACAGTTTCAAAATTTCTAATTTTCCACATTCTAAGGCAAGTATTTAAAATTAAATTTAATAATAAAGCAGATAAACATTAATTTATTCACCAAACCCAGTATACTTATACAATACTGAATGAAAAAAAATGTTATGAGCACTATAGACCTATTTTAATAAATTAAATATGGCAATAATTCTTAAAATACAGCTGTATAACAAAGAGGGGCCTGGAGTCTAATTGTATACTTGCCATTTCAGAGTTGGGGAAAAATTCTGAAAAAAACATCAGCAGGTAACTACTCATTACCAAGGTTAAAATGTGCAACCACAAGTTAAATTTTGTAATACACTATTACTATAGCGTATTTGTAAAAAAGAATGCCAGAGGAAGAGTGAGCAAAAATTATTATCTACTTCCAAGCTGGTTATCAGGCCAAAGCATCAACCCCCTCTTTCTTCTCGCAATGTCACATCAAAATAATTGTATATATCCTGTCAGTTCTACTGATAAACAGAGGTTTATGGCACATTTTGCATCCACCAACTGCAGTCTTTTAAAGTAATGTGCTTGTGGTATTACCTTGAATCTCTGAGCAAGTGATTCTAGTGTTCATGTGCTTAATGAAAACCTGAATTCTGATTTTTTTCTCACATTACTAAAAACTCTTTCTGAAGAAGAATTACTGTGATGTTCACCTGGTACTGTAAACATAATTTTACATTAAAATCATTGTATGACTGAGTCGAACTACACACTCTCATTGGCTCCACTTGTTTATATACAATTTTACGCGATGTTTTATACAGGGTTCACTTTACAGGTTCAGCAATTACAGCCCAGAAAAGTTTTAAAGCATCTTCCACATGCTTTTTGTTTATTATGGCAAATATGTTATCTACATATCTCTGCCAAACTTTAAAAATATAGGGGAAAGCCTTAATGATGCGCATCTTAAAATAGCTCATGAATAGGTTTGCTACAAAAAGTGATAATAATGGACTGCCCATTACTAGCCCTCCTTTTTGTTTAAATATTTTGTCATCAAAGATGTGCTTAAATCTAGCATTTCTTCATCAAAGATGTGCTTAAATCAAGCATTTTTTGTATTTGATGACAAAATGTTTGAACAAAAAGGAGGGCTAGTAATGGGCAGTCCATTATCACCTTTTATAGCAAACCTATTCATGAGCTATTTTAGATGCACATCAATAAGGCTTTCCCCTACATTTTTAAAGTTTGGCATAGATATGTAGATAATGTATTTGCCATAATAAACAAACAAGCATGTGGAAGATACTTTAAAACTTTTAAACCTACAAAGCCTACAATGAAGTTCACTCAATTTTGTAAAAGCTTTAAAAAAAATTCATATGGAACTAACACAGTGAAGCTCACGTGAATTAAATCTGTCGTCTAACACTTTTCATGCTCCATTAACCTTAAAAATATCCGGGACTGGTTTCTCCATCTGGGAAGATGGAGATAGCATATCTTTGAAACTGGTTCCGGATATTTTTAAGGTTAGTGAAGCATGAAGAGTGTTAGACAACAGATTCAGAGAAAAAATGTTTAAAAAATTCATACATCACCCATTAGCCAATAAGAAATTTCAAACAATTTTCAAACTGTACATATCATTTTAGCACCTCAAAACTGATAACGTGTAAAAATTTAATGAAATTCAAACTGATTTCAGGCCCCAAAAATCCAGAATTTACCAGATTGTCAGAATTGTGAAAAAATCTGCTTAGGAAAAACAAAGAGAAACATAGGCATAAGGTTGAAGGAACATTGGAGAAACATCTGGTACAAGCAAATAGAAAAATCAGCAGCAACAGCACATTTTTGGGATGAAAACCTGATATAGAAAAAAGCATGAAGTTATTAAAAACAATTCAACAACCAAAGGAATTAAACATGTGGGAAAGGATTCATATAAAAAAACATGAGCAAAACTTAACAAATTTCAACATCCCAGAGCACACAGCTCTTTATTCAAGTTTATTGCAATATCAAAGACAACCCAGATACCTACCAACCCAACTTCTAAGAATGGTCCAACTGCCATTTAACAGCTGAGTGGATGAGGTCCATGAAACATGTCCTGAGTAATTCTCCAGGAAGTGCATTCAAAAAGAGTGTGTTTAAATCATTCAAGTGAAAAGAGATTATTACATCCAGATATTGGCGAGTTTTAAAATGTATGAGAGCTGAGCATATCTTATGCATTTCGAGTGATAGTGAAACATAGGAAAGGCAAACCTTTGAATAGTGAACAGAAAACCATGTTACCATTGGTATAAGCAGTAGGAGTAGCAGTAGTAATAAAATAATAGTAATAATACCAATAAATTTGCTGCTCATCACAGAGTCACCTGTTCCTAAATGCCAGGTTGGTATAACCTTCAACCTAGTTGCCAGAACATTAGCACATGAGCAGCCAAATGATACATTACTTCAAAGTTACAGTAAAAAAGGCATTGTAGGATTGTAACCTACCCTAGTCTTCTGACCTACCCTTTGTGACTTTTATCTTTGGGATAAATGAAAAAATATTGTATACAAAATAGGCCCACATACCCTAAAAGAAGTTAAACAAAGTATTCCCCAGAAAATAGTCAGCATTACTCAATGTAAACTACAATAAGTGATGAATAGGTTTTTAAGAGATGCCAAAAATGTATGGATTATAATGGTGGTCAGTTTCAGTGCCTCCTTTCATACAGTTGGCAAATAAAATATTTTAAAATAATTAAGGAAACTGTTTGGTTGTGTCAGCACCACTCTACAATACCCACAGATGGCAACAAGCTCTACTCTAACCTACAGCCAAAACACCCCAAGTTGTATCCTAAACTTAGGTATTCACTTTTTACACTAAACTCCACTTACATAAAGATAAGAAGCGTTTCGGGAGTATCTCTCCCAACTTCAGTTGTTCAATGAACCGCCGTTACTGGAAACAATGGCTAGACTCTCGGAGGTTCCTGTGGTATATGAATGAATAGTGTTTAATGCCAGTTTTTGCTACAGAGGCACCACAGGTGATGGACACTGATGATATATGAGATGAAATGATATATTGGGAAAGGATTTATTTTTAATGAAGGAATTGTTCTAGGTCTAAGTTTAGGGTACCTTCCCGGCATTTGCCATTTATGAGGACTGAGGAAAACCTGGAAAAAACCTCAGTCAGGGAGGACGTCCTGGTGGGATTCGAACCCAGACCTCCCGCTCACGAGTCCATGTCTTAACAACCCCGGCCACCCATGGCGGTGGTTCCTGTGGTGGCCTCTGTTGGTGGCAACTGAAGATGGGAGAGATTCTCCCGAAACGCATCTTATTTTTATGTAAGTGGAGTCTAGTGTAAAAAAATGAATACCTAAGTTTAGGATATATTACCACTCAACACAATATTTTCACCCCAAGTTGGTTTATAGTTTATTGAGCTCTTAGAAGGATTCATGACTGATATTTGCCTATTCTATGTCAAATATTTCAGACCAACATCTTACTTTATAATTTGTAAGATTCTCACTAAATGCCTCAAAAAGAATTTCTTCCTTGTTTCATTCTCTTTCAAGATAAATAATTTAGTGTCTTTTTACACCAATTTCACAAAATGGAAATGTAATTAGTAAACTACATAACAAGATGTGTAACAATGTAACTGATCAAGTACAAATGGAAAAATTGATTCTGGTGCATTCTTCCAACTGAAACTGATGCTGTGGCAATATTTGCAATGGTCAACTTACAGTGGAAGATTATAATTAAATAGCATACAATAAAAATGTTTAAATGGTCATTATTTTTTAAAAATATCAAACCAATACTTTGGGAATGAATAACAAATCATAAGTAAGTAAATTTTGCTCATGAGTGGTAGAGGGCAGTAGCATTCCATTTTGTAAATGTGTGCAGCAAATCTGACAGATTATTTTACATTCAATTATGAATGAGTAAGAATTTTACTATCTCTGCATTAAATAATTCATCAGACATGAGCAAATTTTGACAACTGGTGATCTGTGTTTTTCTATATTTCCAGTGCACTTTTCTGCATGCAAAGATCAGGATGAAATAGTGCACTCTAACATAAATATAATTTCATTTTATTTGATTATACATCACTTTGTAACAAAAATAACTTTTAAGTTGTATGCATCTGGTTTGTTTTTCAATTTTGCATACCTGGATGAATGCACCCCATTTGGCAAACCAGTGGGGTCGATCCTAACGGTGAACATTCTTGCAATATTCATCAGATCCAGATACTTTGGAGACTCCACCCATGGTTCTGAACACACCAGTGCAAGTTTAATCCCAAAGTTGATCTTCTGGCAGCAATCTTCAAAAGAAACAAAGACATATACAATTGGTAATTATTCAAAACTGAAACTAATTTTAGGCATTAGCAATGTAACATGAATGAATGAATTTATTTCTTGCAATTTCTACTTTACATGCAAATATGTTTTTTTAACATATAAATAGAACCAGTTTCATGCAATCTTCACAAACATGTATACATGTTAAAATCAAAGTAAACATTCTACACTATGTATTGAACTTGTTTACACTAAACTCCACTTACATAAAACTAATACATGTTTAGGGAGCATTCACTCCCATCTTCAGTTGTTCAATGACTGTTGTTACTCGAAATGGTGGCTGAATACCCGCATGCTCCTGTGGTGGTGTCTGGTGCTTGTAGTAGGAACTTGCCGAGTTCATCCACAGGAGGAAAATCAAAGTTCATTGAGTTTTCCTTATTTTTTAAGATGAAAAATTTTTCCCAAGTGGATAGTTTCATCGGGTTTTGAAGTTGTTTCAGCATTTAACCTCTAGTTTAATTTCATGATTTTTGGCCCAAAAGTGAGCTGCTACCACTGATTTATCAACCTGCTTAAACCAAATATTCCTAAAGTGTTCTTTTCTCCAATTTCTAAATTTCTCTTCATTTTTCACACGTATCTCTGATCACATTCTACACATTTGATTTTATAAATTCCTGATTTCGTTCTATTGGTATGGTATCTTTTACTGTGCAACCTAATAAATTCTTGAGGTTATATTTGTTCTTTGGAGCTAACATTATTCCGTTTTCTTTGAATATCTTCTTACATTTGTTGTGGTAAGTTGGATAGTATATAAAACTTTTTGAATTTGTATCTTTCTTTGGTGTTCTTCAGTGTGGAAACTTCTCTTATCAATTTTTGTCTTTTAAATTTATTGATAATTTTTATTACTGTATCTTTGTTGAAACCAATGCTTATAGCTGTCCTTATTATCTGTTGATATTCTATTTCGTACTCTGTTTCTGTAGGAGGGATGTTTAGTTAATCTGTGTGTCAAGCTGTGAAACACTGCATCAATATGTGGAATGGGGTTAAAACTATACTTTTTTATATAATTTTCTGTGTGTGCTTCTTTTCTGTGAATTCCAAAGTTCAAACAATTTCCATTTCTTATGATTTTTAAATCTAGGAATGGGAACCAACCATTTCTCTCTTCTTCTATGGTAAATTGTATAGATTTATGTTGTAGATGAAGTTTCACAGCATCTATGAATGTTTTTTCGGTATTATTGCAAATATGTTGTCTATATACCTATACCATGTTTTGATAATTAAAGGGAAGGCTTTGGTGATGTGTATTTCAAAGGGACTAATGAATAAATCCGCTAGAAATGAAGACAAGGGGCTTCCCATAACTAGGCCCGAAACTTGTTGATAATATCTTTGGTTGAAACTGAAGAAATTTTGTTAAATGCAAATATTAATAAGTTTCAGAAATTCTTCTGTTTCTTTTGTTTGTAAATTTAAGGATGTTAACTATTTCTTTAACATTTGCATAAGATTCTCTGTGGGTATGCTTGTGAATAATGCTTTTACATAAAATACCATTATGTCTCCGGTTGTAATTCTGCTATTTTTAAGTTTTTTGACTAAATCAAATGAATTTTTGAATGCTCAAACTTTGGAATACTTTAATCAGGAGCATCCGGGTATTCAATTACCATTTTGAGTAACAGCAGTCTGTCAACAACTGGAGATGGCAGTGTATGCTCCCGAAACATGTCTTAGTTTTATGTAAGTGGAGTTTAGTATAAACAAGTTGAATACATAAGTGTAGAAATATTACCACTGCATTGTCTACAGCTTCACAATTACAATTTATTTAAGTATATCAAAGTAAAGAATTTACATTTCCATATTCTCAACACACATAAACTTACTAATATTAATGCATTTAAATTTCCCACTTGATCACCCTGATTTTAAGGAGTTGCACTCCTTCCTTACCCCATTACAATTAATGCTAAGTTAAGTATGTAATGGGGATTTTCACTCCTAGATGGTGCAATTGTCAACAATGTTGTTCCCATTTGTCTTGCCCACATTCCATAAGCATTTTTCTCTCACTTTGCCTATGTATTTTGTAGGTTTCTTAATATTTACACCTGATTTTGGATTTAAAATTTTTACATAACAAATTATTATTATTTACTTACATCTTACAGCACCTAAGACTTTCAGTTACAGATTTAAAGTATAGTCTGTCAGGTACAATCACTACCAATAGGAAATGTAAATATTCCCTCACTCAGTTAAAGTAGGAAATATGATTTTTATTTTATATTGTGTAGAAATTCAAGTTTTGTAACAATGAAAATTATGACACTAATGTGCTTGCACATTATGATAATACAAAGACTTAAAATAGCAGAATTTACAGTTCAGTAGACAGTGAAATGTTATAAATTCCCAATTGCAATGCAAAGAAGATTCAGGCAGAAATATGGTGCAAATTCTCCAGAGTGTCATACCATCATGAAATGGCATAATCAGCTGTTAGAAACATGTTCTATATTAAGAAAGAAAGGAAGCAGCAAAAAAACTGAAAATGTTAGGCAAGCATTTCAGCACAGCCTGCAGAAATCCATTCGACAGGCCAGTTCAAATGTACGTATTCCAAAGTACACCGTTCACGATATTGCCCATAAAAGATTTCGGCTTAAGAGCACACAAAATTCAATTGTGCACAAACTGCAACCAAATGATAAACTCAGATGGGTCGAGTTTGGCAGTTTAATGTTACCTCACAATGATGATGACAACAGATTCCTATCTTGTTGCATTCTAAGATGAAGCCACCTTTCACACGCCTAGAAAGTACATTGGCATAACTTTAGAATATGGGGAGAGAAAACCCAAATGCTTTAATGAAATATATACATGATAGCTGTAAAGTTAACATGTGGTTAACTTTTAATTCTGTGATCAGCCTTTCTTAGCTTAAAGCACAATGACAGGAACGACATTCTTATTGGCAGACACTATTTTTTTGCAACTATCCTTCTTTCTCAAAACTAAGCCTGTTTCTAACAGCTGATTGTGCCATTTCACAATGATATGACAACTCTGTGTGTTATCATACCAGATGCAGGTGCACTAGCATTCATAATTTTCTTGTTACAAACTTGGAGAGTTCAAGCAAGAAGCAGTACAGAAGGAGGAGAAGATGAATCTTCCATCTTCATCAGGAACAGCGATGAAGGCTGCGGAGGAGATTCTGAAGGATTTATCAAAAAATGGTTTCAGTATGTCTTTGAAGACTGGTAGAAACCTGGGACAATGCATTGCATGCTATATTTTGAGGAAAATCATCAAAAGAGGATGAATAAAGATACAAATGTGAGTACTCTGGGGGTATTTGTGTTTATAGATTTTTTTTTTTCTATTTTGAAAATGTCACTAAAATATATGCTACCAATTTATGCACACTCTGTATTTCCTCTATTTTGGGTCCCTAAGCTGACAAACCAATACTCACTGGTATTATCTGGATCTAGAAAAAAAGGTTCCACACTAACTGTGTAGTCCTTCTGACGATCTTGCAGTCCACAACGGAGATGAATGCCCTTGCTGTTGTTCGCACCACAAGTCACTTGGAATCTGACATCTCGCTCTGGTTGATTATGATACGTTGTCAAATGCTCAAAAGCCTTCTCCACCTGTTTAAACCACAAGAGAAGAGTCATCCAAGTTTGTACTGTACTGCACACAGCCCCTCAAATGGCAAGAGAAACCTTCCACTTACCTGCAGCAGCCCATGTCCCTGGGCAAACTGATCCAGCTCCTTTAAATACATTGCAGTGTTCTCTATGGCCCTCTTCACACTGTATGGAGAATAAGGAAGATCTTGTTTCTTCAGGCCACTTAAAAGTATTGCTGAAACAAGAACAAATTTTTTAATGTTACACACCACACATTGTATAATTTTGTCCCTTGCAACTTCATTAAATATTTCTCCTGAAATTGTTCTACATGCTGAATGTGAAAAGTTCAATGTACCAGGGCTATTCAATAAAGACTGATCATAATTTTTTGGGTAACATATCTTTATCATACTCATAATTTTGATGATCTATCTCAAAGTAGTCCCTGTTGGATGCAAGGCACCTTTCCTAGCATTTCTGCCAGTCATCAAGACCATTTTTGACAGGTTCTTCAGAATTGCCTCCACAGCCTTCATCACTGCTTCTGATAATGTAAAATGCCTCCCACGAAGGTGTTTCTTCAATTAGAAGAAAAGGAAAAAAACACATGAGGCTAATCTAATTATAGCAAACTACAGGCATGATTTCTGTGAAATATTCTGCGACAACATTTGTGTCGCATGGCTGTGCATTATCATACTGCAGCATCCAGCTTGCTGCATGAAAATGTGGCCTGTTGCAAGTGTGTGTGATATGGGCTTGCAGAGTTTTCAAGACATCTCTGTAGTATTGCCCAGTTACAGTTAAGTGTGAAAGTATGACTGCTGGTAAACCATGTACCAACAAATAGATCACCATAACTTTCCCAGCAGAAGTAATCACTTTTGGGGGGGAATGGAAGTTGCCACACACAGCTTTGTTGTTTGCTCTCAGGATCGAAATGATATAGCCAAGTTTCATCAGAAGTAATTACCCATGAAAGAAACTCACATCTTCCTGTAACATAATTTTATGCAAACCTGCATGAAAGTCCTTTGTTTGGGAATCAGCAGTCTTGGAACCCACATGTTTCATGTGCAGTGTTTCAGATCAACATTAGGGTAGCACCCAAGGACATTTTCAGAATTTTTGAAAGTGTTATTTGATGATCCTGTCTCACAGTGACAGCAGTGGTGTTAATGTTTTCTCAGAAATGGAAATCCAGGTCCACCTTCCTTTGAAATTGATAGACTCCTTTCTATAAACATTTTAAACCTTCGGCCATGAAAGCTTCCGATTACTCATCTTAAACCTTTGTTTAGCTGTGCTATAGGGAAGAACAAATGCTTCATTGAACTCCTGCAAAATTGCATTGGCTTCAGCTAAATATCTGTTCAGATTAAAGCACAATTTCAAAGCAGCAAATTGTTTGTTGTGCCACTTCCATTTTGCTGTAGGTGGAACTGAACATTTCTCAACTTGCACATCTCTTACAGGTAGAAACCAGAAGTAGTTGATTTGTTTTATTTATGGGTGCTCTTTAACATCTTAGGTCATCAGCTTCACATTCAATTCAGGGCATGAAATAGCCAATAAATTTAGCTCAGAGGCCTCTTCTTTCATGCTTGAGGTTTTTTTTTTCATGCTGTAAATCTATGACATGGGACCTATGGCTTTACTTTCCATCCAAAGAAAGCCATACTTATATTTTAAGCTCAAAAAATCCATTGACCCTTGCCAGGATTGAACTTGTGATCTTGGTTTAGAAGGAAGTATGGTTACCACTAGAGCACTAGGACCAATGAACCAGAATTAACCATGAAACTATAACATATGTAAATTATGCTTTAAGCTAAAGAAATATTGGAAAGTTAAATTTTTGGGTCAGAAATTATGCCTATAAAAATTGTAATAATAACTTTATTGAATAGCCCTTGTACTTCTTTAAAAAGTACGACTCCTGCGGTTAAATTTAAGAAAAAGTAGTTCATTTCTGTGCAATACTCTTGAGTGCAGAAGCCTTGACATACGCATATAAAAGCTTACCAATAGCACCACACACATGGGGCGAGGCCATGCTAGTGCCATTCATTAGCTGAGAGCTACGTAGAGTGAAGTTTGGTACTGATGTAATAGCACCACCAGGGGCACATACTGTAACACCACAATCTCCATCAATGGTGGGTCCTCTCGACGTCCAAGTGTATGGCATGCCAGCAAGCTTCTGTCTCAAGGAATACTCTGCCACCATCATATCTGGTGATACATATGCACCTACACCTGAAAAAAAATCAAGCCTTTCTTTCAAATCTTATGTCACTTAAGGTTGTCATGCACACAAGGTAAATGTTTTTATTTTATTAATTATAATTTGAAATTTAACACTTCCATGGACATACAAGGTGCTGTCCATAGCTTTACAACCTGGCATTATTGCTATCTGATATTCACATGGTTCAGGAGTGTAAACACTGCATTTCCTTTCCATCCATGCTATTCATTTGCTTGGAGAAACTCATATACATCCGAAGTGATGCATGTAAATACAACATGATGTTCAAAATTGAATACAGAGCAGTGATTAAACTTTTAACTCAAGAAGAACTATTCCTGTGATACCTTGATGGTGTATATAGGGAAGTTTGCGCTCATATTCTAACATGAAGGAGTGGTCAATTATTGTATTTGAGCAGGGACAGCCTTGAAAATGACCCACATGAGAACAGGTCAGTGGATGTGTTGATACAAGAAAACATCTCCCTAATCAAAGAGGAAATTCTGAGTAAAATGCATATGAAGATAAAAGAAATAACTACAAAGTTGGGGCTTTCTAAAACAACTGAGCTTTGCATTCTTCATCAGCATTTACATATGCCTAAGGTGGGTGCAAGATGAGTGCCTCATATTCTTTCATTAGTTTAAATGCAAGAGGGCATGGAATATTGCCAAAAAATTTTGAACATTTGCGATGGTAATGAGAGGGCAGTATTAGAGTACAGGGGACAAAACAATGATAATCTATGAACCTCTTTCAAAAGAGAATGAAAGGAGTGGTGGAAGAAGGGTGAAACACTCCCTAGAAAAGCCAAGATCACCATTTCATGAAGATTGTGACACATGACAATTTTTGGGACTGAAAGAAACACACAGTGGCTGTAAAGTACTATGCTGAGCTATAGCATCAAGGGAAAGAGGCATAGAATACTGAGGCAAGTTCATTAGCTGTGCAACAAAGCATTATATGGCATACAGTATTAGAAGGTATGTGAGGCAGGCTCGCTTAGAGTGAATGGCCTATCCTAGGCGTGCCATGTTGCCAATTTGAATTCTCATGATCTAAGCATGAGCAACAGAGTTGCCTATTTTTCATGTGCACAAAATGACTACTGCAAATTCATCATTTTAATATGCCTAGCTATATGCAGCAATATTTTGAAGCAGTTTGTCCAAAGCCCATGTTTTTACACCATATACTTCTCGAGTTATTTCAGGAATAAACAAAGCTAATGCTCATGTTTATGATATGTTCAAACCTTACCCTTGTGTTATTTCTTTTCAGTAAGTTGTAGTCAGTGAGAGCTTTATGACATGTCAGTTTGAGATGTACATATTTCTCTAATAAATTAGTTTGACACTGTTCACTGCAGTATGGAAGTACATGCATTCATTGATAGTTCTGGTGCAAGACTCAAGTGGAAAAGGCAAATTAAGCTTTAAGTGCTTTGTATAACTGTGATAACAAAAATATTTTTACACTGTGTGTTTTGTGAACTGTTAATAATGTCACTTTCAAAACTTGGTATCAGTGGTGCAGGCACTAAAAGCAAGGTATTCCATTCCCAGGTAAGAAATATTATGTGTGCACTTTCTTTAAGGAATTGTCATCTGAGAAACTGCAAGATAAAACAAATTTTTCAGAAAGTCAGGAACTCATAGCCAAAGCATGCAATATGAGTGTGCATACTGTGTCACTCATTATGAAACATGGTCAAACTTCTACCATAGAAATTGCTGAACCTTTATTTTGATCTCCAGGAAAGCATGCCAAAGAGCAAACAAGTTTTTCCAGTTTAGATGATTCAGAAACTCTTTGCCACACAATATATGAAATGTATGACAATGGCAAATGTCCTATCATTAAAATGGGATATTATGAGAGAAAATATTTACTATAAGTGTTCCTCTAATTCCATGGGATTAATACTGAAAAATTTGGGCCTCAAATATAAAAAAAGTAATGATGGGTATACATTTTTGCTAGAAAGGGATGATATAGTTGCTGCGAGAATAAATTAACTGTGCACATGCTTAGCATCTGGAGATATGCACCCCATTTTTTATCTTGATGATATGAATATATCAGAACCATTGCAAGAAAAATATATGGCAAGACTTGACGGGAAAAGGTGAACTCGAGATTTCTATAGGAAAAGGCAACAGGCATATAATTTGCCATGCAAGTTCTGCACAAACAGGGTTCACTCCCGAAAGCAAGTGGGTTTTCTGTTCCAAACCAGGGAATAAAAATGACTGTCATTCTGAAATGAATGCAGACACTTACAAATATTGGTTTATTAACAAATTTTTAAATTTTCTAAAAGAGGGATCAATCACCATCATGGATAATGCTAGCTACTATTCTAAAATTATAGACAAACCTTCCTCTACAAATTCCTGAAAACAAAATATTCAGGACTGGTCGGTATACAGTAACATAGCATTTCACCCTCCTGAAACAAGAGCATAATTGTTAGAAAAAATAAATCAACACGAAATGCAGGATAAAACATACAAGCTAGAACAAATTGCATTCAGAAAGGGACACCAAATTTATTCCCTATCATTGACAGTACAACCCCATAAAATTAATTTGCGCTAAAGTAAAGGGTGAAGTAGCCCCTTTCATCTTGTGGATGTTGAAAAGCTTATGCATGCTGCACTTGACAGAGTAACAAAACAAGACTGGGATAGTCATGTTGCACACTGTGAAAAACTACAGGAAAAAAAATTTCCATAAAGAAGTGGCCCGAGAAAACACTATACGAAATTCAGTTATAAATCAGAAACAAATGATTCCTAATTAAGTACGCATGAGGGGGAAGATGATGAGCTTGTAGCTCCTCAACAATAACTCATTTTCAGAAATTCAAATATGTTGTTTTCAGTAAATAAACCCATTACTATGCACGGTTACAAGTTATAATACTATGTAGAAGCATTTAGCACATGCTTTGCTACATAAGTTTACATTCTGACCATTCATGATGCAACAAATGTTACTTTCCTCTTATCTCTCCCCAACTTATTTGTTCAGAATACATTACCTGGCAGCAGTGCAGCCATTGCTAGCACACATTGGCTGGGCTCATATGCATTTTAAAACCATATCCAGTATAGTCCACATGTCTCATCAGCCTGAATCATCCTCCATATAACCCAGATCTTGCACCAAGTGACTATTACTTGTTTTCAGAATTTAAATCCGACCTCCAAGGGTGGAGATTCATGAACGATAATGAACAGAAGAACCTTGTTTTCCAGCAAAATGATACCTGCATTTTTATTATATCACCTACCTTGCATGGCCATACTGGAAATTTGCGGGGACACCTCGTATAGTTGCAAAATGTTCAATGTGTTTGCAAGTTCAGAACAACTTACCTATGATGTTATTAGTACTGATATCTGGAGGTGTTCCAATTGTACACAGGGCTGGTCCATGGTTTCCAGCAGAAGCAACCCATACAACTTTGTACTTGTTTATCACTTCATTCATAAGCTCGCCTATCCTCCTGGGAGAGCAAACATATAAAATTTTAGGAAAGAGTAGAAGAAATAAACTCTTTGATTATTGTGTACATTTTTATGACAGCATATTTCCACAGACTAGGAATAACAACATACCCAGAACTAGAGAAATGGGCATGTTCCCCATAGCTCATGTTTATAAGGTGTATCTTATTGGTTTTGGACTGCTGCATAACACGGATCATAGCTCGTACGAGAGCTGTGCCTGTCTCCATAGAGCCTAGTCTGTTATCACCTAAAACATATTTCAATATGCAGATATTAATTCACTGTACTAAATTTTCTGACTATTTAAGTTTTTCAATATATTCAATTGAGCTGAATTGTATTTATTTACCAATAATGTCTCTACATAAACAATTTTCAATTAATTGCCCACCATACCTTGGTCTTCCACTCATCAATGATTATTCACTGGAATTTTCTGGAAACTCAGGTTAAGCTATATACAATATTCACAAATATATACAAACACAAACAAAATGAAGTTGCTTACATGAGCGCACAGAGTATGGATGTGTAGAGTGAACAATTGCAAGTATGGTAAAGATGGGTGTTGAATTGCAGTTATATTCAGCAACTATCAGGCTATGAAAATTCAAAGATAAAGAAATGGGTTTACAGATGATAAGTTTCTGGAACGTAATAGTGTTCAGAGTTCTTTCAGTAATCAGAGGAGTAGAACTAAACCCAGGACCAGTAATGGTGGCAGTGCAGTAAAAGAAATGTTTAAGACAATAGCGGAAGATATAAAGGAAATTAAAAGCAGAGAGACAAGAATTAAAGAAAAAATGGAGAAGAACATAGAAGAAATAAAACATAAGATTAAACAGCTTGTAGAAGAATTAGGAAGAGAGTTAGCAGAATGCAAGAGTAGAATATTTAAATTAGAGAAATTGGCAGATGTAAACAAGAAGTTGAATCTAGTAATTTTTGAAGTATAAGAACTAAAGACACAAAAAAGTTATGGAAAGTGGAAGAAACTATTGAAAGAAAATTGGGCATTAAACTTGATGGATGGAAATCATAGACTGCTGAAGGGATTGAAAACCAAGACAATATTAGTTAAATTGGCACAATAAATTTTAAGTGGAAAGTATTAGGTAATACCAGAAAACTAAAAGCACCAGAATATTTATTGAAAATGATTATGGGGAAAAAGAATGACAAGTAAGATCAGAATAATTAAAAGAGATTAAAAAAGCCAAAAATGAAGAAAGAATAGCCTTTATGCTTGGAATGCAACTATGGATCGATAACTCGGCTACAAGGTCAAGAAACTACGACCAGGGGAGAAAAAAGGGAAACAACCTTCAGCCAAGGGCTAAGCTTGCAGCAGAGAAAGGAACAGTGTGTAGCAGCAAACAAATCTGCTCAGAAGAAGCCAGTTTTTAATTTATACTTTTTAAAGCTTGTAATATCACAAATCATTTGTTGGAGGGGAAGTGGAGTGAATTATTTAGCTGCAAATTAGTGTACACCTCATAGTATCATTGGACCTGTAGCTGGTTATTACCAGGGTCCAGATTTTTAGGTTTTTATAAACCCTGAATTAGTTTTTTTAATATGTCAAAATAATATTTTTTAGTTTAACATTTTAGGGTAGTTTTTATTAAGTTTATCTTGGCTAAAATAAAATAAACACACTGAAACAAATATATGATAATATGAATTTATTTTAATTTCATTTTACTTGTAGTTTTCAATGTTTTGAAATGCAAAACTACACAAACACTTAAAATATATGAGACTTTATAATAGTGTACTGAGTTTTTTTTAAAGTTGTAAAACACTAAATTTAGTTAAAATTTCCATCTTTATAATGTCAGGGCACTCGATTTTTAAAGAGATTTTTAAAGCACTGAATTTTTTAAAAGTTTTATAAGTTTTTTTTCTGTTGTCTTTTAAATCATTCTTATAGTAAGAAAATGTTCTCTTGACACAGCATATCATCGGTGCAAATTTCAATGAAGCCACTGCTGCTGGTCCCCAGGTAATTCGTCTGAAATTTGTTCAGCCTGAAGAACAACAGATACTTTTTTCATTGCTGCAAACCCTGGGTTCCGCTGCTGAATCTTGGTGAGCTTCAAAGAACAGACTCATCCACTGGCCCTGGTATTTCTTTCTTTGAAATTGTGTCAATGATTTCCATTGCATCTTTCAGTGGTAAAGATGTGAATTCCAAGCGTTGAATAGCTGCTGGAGTAGTATTTTTTGAGTAGTGTTTAACGCCCGTTTTTACTACTGAGGCACCACAGGCGGTGGACACTGATGATACATGAAATGAAATGATAATTTGGGAAAGGATATTTTTTTTTTTTTTTAAGGAAGGAAGCGTTCCAGGCCTAAGTTTAGGTACCTCCCCGGCATTTGCCAGTTATGAAGACTGAGGAAAACCTGGAAAAAACCCCAGTCAGGGAGGACGGTCCTGGCGGGATTCGAACCGCAGACCTCCCGCTCACGAGTCCGTGCCTTAACGACCTCGGCCACTCGTGGCGGTTATAGCTGCTGGAAGATCACTGAAATTGGCCTTAACAAAGGTAAGTGAAGTGAGGTTGTTCTTATTGTGAAGAAGAGTTTTAGCCTTTGCTATGCAGGCTGCTTCATCAAATGGGTTTATAACACTCTTGATGTCTTCAAAATAGTTGGCCTATTAGATGGTTGCCTGCAGTCTAGTACTATAGCTGGTGATGATGAGTTCTGTGACAGAGGTGTTTGTTGTACCATTTCCTTGAAAATCTAAATGAACTGGGAGCTTTCAGAAAGGCTTTCTTCATGGATGAAATAATATTATTCACTCATGAGAAATAGTTCCTAACCTCTTCAGTCAATTGGTGTAAGCTGGGAGCAAGGCAAGTATGCAGCATGTTAGGGATAGAAAATTTTCATCGTCTTTCCCATCTTGATTATGTAGGTTGCACTGTCAGTCACCAGCAGTAGAAATTTTCCATCACAATTTTCTGGTAGCCATAGGATGTGTAAAGCATCTGATAGTGCAGGCTCTGGTGCTGTGGTTTGTTTTGTCCAGCATTTTGTATAATATGAGGCAGGGTTTGCCATGCTCTATGGGGTTTAATTTACCCACATGACATTAGCAATGAAGCACAATGAAGGTAGTCTCATCTACTGAATTGATTGATTTGATTTATTTACGCACGCTCTTTAACATCTCAGGTCATCAGCGTCCATTCTATTCAGGGCATGAAACAGCTGACAAATTTTGCTCAGATGCCTCTTCTTTCAGGCTTGAGGTTCTTTTTCATGCTGTAAATGTACGACTCAGGACCCACGGCTTTACTTCCCTTCTGAAGGAAGCCATACCTAGGGTTTTTACGCCCGAAAAAATCCGTCAATCCTGACCGGGTTTGAACCCGCGATCTTGGGTTTAGAAGGCAAATATGGTTACCACTACACGACCAGCACCGACAAGTCATCTACTTAAAAACCAGATGTTACAGTCATATAGTTCTATTCTGATAAATTCAATCTTTTTCTCATATAGTTGCTGCAAATATTTTTTCCTTAAGGTTGATTCGTCTGGTATCTTTCAGCCACTGATGTCTTGAAAAAGTTTACTGAATACTGGATTCTGTACCACATGCCATGGCACACTAGTGCCTCACATACATATGAATTAAAATTGTCTTGTGAAGAGCCAGAAAACCCTGAAATTAGTGGTTGGAACTGGATCCTCTATTTCCTCTGAATGCTACTGACATGCTCTACTGACTCTTTACCCAGCAGCAACTGTGATTTTTGATCATAGCTCACTTGCTTTTGGCACATCTGGCAAAATACAATTTTACCACCTGTGGTAATGTGGTTGATTAGACATTGCTGATCCAATGTCTAATCAACCAACTTTTAGAAACCTTTCCTTTTGCCATCTTGTTGTAGCTGTTAATAAACTGTTAAGTGTAAACTTCTTAATAATACATTCAGTCTGCTTCTAAATATGAGTTACATCCAACAATTTTCTTTAACAGAATGTGACTACTAATAAAGAGACAGAAGACAAAATAGTGTTGAACATGCCTACAACAACACTATTATGAAATTAAATTCAGTTTGCTTCTAAAAATAAGTTAATTTTGACAATGCTTTTGACACATGACAATAATGGTATTACAAAATTAAATGATTTGCTTTTGAAGTTCATCAAAATGCACAATGTTGGCTAATATTTTAAAACCCATTTTATTGTAAATATTATTTTTAATTTTAATAATTTAAATTCACTTAAATTTAATTTTATTGTTTTTTAAATAACAGTTTTAGCCATTTTAAGTTTCAATGTCTTATTTAGCCATTTTTGGGTTTCATAAGAGTCAACTATGTGACTCCCATGATAAAGAAATTCATAATTACATTAAAATATCACAGGAACAAAATAGGTTAAAACCTAAGAATCCAGGCCCTAGTTATCTCTAAGATCTGAACCAGCATATTACCTATTGTTAGTGAGATCAGCTGCGCACCAGGGGCTATGCCATTCCTCTCAGGAGCGTTTGGAAAGTAAGCTGCTGCTATAGAAGCCACGTGAGTGCCATGGCTTGCTGAAAGACAAATTGAACATATGTGGATTAGTCAACTATTTATGTTTCCCTTAACTGAATAGAATTGTCATAATCAGCATTTCATTCACTCTCTTCTCTTACAACTTCTAAACTAATGAGTATAATTTGGTAGCATTTGATGTAGACATGCCTTGGTCTATGAAAAGCAAGATGGTCTTACAGGTGGCATTCAAAGTCATTGTCATAGCAGAGCCTGGAAGTTAGGCAGGCAAAATGCCTTTTATATCTGGGTGGATATATTTAAGAATGAGATAGAAATGAACATGATTCTGTACATTTGGGACTGCCATGGGTGGTCGAAGTCGTTAAAGTGCAGACTCGTGAGTGGGAGGTCAGGGGTTCGAGTCCCACCAGGACCGTCCCCTTTCTTAAAAATCCTTTCCTAAAGTATCATTTCATTCCGTGTATCATCAGTGTCCACCGCCTGTGATGCCTCAGTAGTACAAACGAGCGTTAAACACCATTTAAAAAAAAATGCACATTTGCGGTCGATAGGGCCAGTTTTTATTTTGCCTTTTTTTGCCTATTTTGGCTTTTATTGTCTAATTTAAGGTTCAAAACATTTTTTGCCTGTTTTCTATTGTTACAGATATTTTCTGCAATTATTTACACATTTTAAAAGCATATAAAGAATTGCAATATATCGAAGTAAAAAAGTTATAAAAATTAAATGGTATGTTCACCTCACAAAAATATCTATTGAGATCCTTGTTATATGTTTATTTCCTTTCAAGCAGTCAAAAACTTCCCCTCAAACCATTCACCTTAACTCTTTAAGTAGCAGAACCTAAAAGTGAAAGTGAAGGGAACGTATGGTTATCTCAGGCATACGAATACAAGAAACAGAGAGGATGAAAATTATTATAGTTCTGAGCAGTCCTGACCTTGTATTGATCTGTGCAAGACAATTCTAGGAAATTTGTGGCGGGGATAACTTCTCAGCTGCATAAATGTAACAAACAACTGCAAGCAAGAAAGATGAGAGCAGTACATCAGTGCAATAAACCATCCCTACAGTGTGTTCGGTACGGAAGTAAGAGAGACACTAAACTGATTCCCCTATAATCACATAAACAGAAAATGAACAACAGAAACCAATGTGCATCTTTTGCTTGTTTGCCAGGACTATTCAAAACTGTTTTACTTTGTCTTGATCAACATTTCCATGATGTACTGAAAGGTGAATGTTCTGTTGTAACTGGTATGAGTCCTTTGAAAATAGCTTGTTTTAAATATGCTCCAATCACTTTGGTGGAAGTAGAAAATTTTTTTCCATGATGAAAAATGATCTCTCTGACAAGCAACTGACAATGACAAAACCTTGAAAAAACATTTTCTTGTTGCTTATAACCAAGAGAAGTAGGTTAAATATTTTAATTATATGATAAAGGAATTTAGTTAAGTATCTTAAATTCTTATTTTCATATATTACTCTCTATTTTCACATTTAATAAATGCCTAATTTAATTATATTATGCCAATTTTCAGTATTTTAAGTGCCTTTTTGCCTGCTTATTTTAAGAACAACAAATACTTGAACTCTGGGGCTATGGTCATTAGCATCAGCACATGTTACACAACATATTAATAAACACATTGAGAGTCACAGCCTCTATTTCCTGCTGAAAGCCTTCTTGCAGTCCCATGAAAGTGTGTCTTATTGCAATACAATTTCTTTTTAACATGTTCCATAAGAACTAACATAGTGGGGCAAAGTCCTTTAGAAATAACATGAACTTCAAAGAAGAAAACAATTTTAGCCATTGGAGGCATGGCAAGTAGCACATCCTGTTGAAAATAGCCAGTACAAATTCTTCATCAATCAACTGGTTTACAAATTCATGGAAGGCTTCCATGTAGATGTTAGTACCCACTCTTCTATGAAACAAAAAATAATGTGTGCCTCAACACAGCACACAACCCCCCCCACCCAAACTTTTTCATCATTGTTAGATGTCTCATGCATATTGTGATAATTCTCACTACAATGTTTTTCAAATGGAAAAGGAATTCAGCTGCAGCAAATGGAACATAAAGGCTTTGCAAAGTAGCCACTATCACTTGTATCCCTCCCTACTTCTATCGCCCTCTTTGTTGCAAGCAGCACTATGTCTGATATAACAGTGACAGTTTCCTAAAAATACATGCACTTTCAAAATAAATCACATTATTTACCTGATATTTAATACAGTGGAAATACTACAGGCTCATTGTCAATGTCAGTGTCCCTATTACCACCATTTATCACCATCATCTTCATCAGTTAGCAGTTCGTCAATGTCACATCAGAATCTTGAATATGTATTAATATTGGTTATAATATTTTGTCACATCATATTTATTTCTTTCTTTAAGTCTTCCTCTTGTAATTTTTCCGGATCCAACAAAGGAATCCCAGTCTTTCTTTGTCACGTCTATTTCTTTGTTAACGAGTCTTTCCATGTCTTTCATATTTATTGTCCTATTTTTATCTGTAACCCTCCACTTTATTTAAAACCACACATTCTCAAATAAATTGTAATGACAATGATAAGGAGGCAATCGAATTACCTCATGCCCCCTTTCATTAGCCAGTTCACAAGTTCATTTTTTGTTTTACGTGCCAAAAAATGAATCCCCATTTTTTTGCAACCATCAAATAATACAACTTTGTCTAGTTGATGTATTTAGAATTTTGTTTATATTGACCAAATGATAAGGGGCATTATTCATTATTACTATATTTCTCTCTTCTACATACTTAGGAAATCATTCAAACAGTGTTTACTTTGCATTTTTATTTTTTGAAGATGGGCTGTGAGCCACTCATGGCCAGTATTTAGCCAAAAGATTGTTGTTGATTCTTTTCTTAGTTCCTCTTAAAGTTAAGTCTGGAGTCTTGTAGGTTTTTTATTTTTGTTATTTGCAATTTGTACATGTCTTTGAGGAATAGCTCTTTAGTTTTTTTTTTTAATTATATTTTTAATTCGATGAATGAATTTATTTGTTCCAATTTCCATGCAGATATAATATATTTTAGATATAAATAGAGCCAATTTCATGCAGTTTTCACAAACAAGTAAACATGTTAAAATCAAAGAAAACAATTTGCATTCCCATATTCTCAATATGTGTAAAGTTAATACTACTAAAACATTTAAATTTCCCACTTAATTTATGGAGGTGCATTCTTTCCATTACAATTTACACCAGGCTGTGTATGTAATGGGGAGATATATTCACTCCTAAACAGTGCCATTATCAACAATGTTATTCCCATTTGTCTTGCTCACCTTGCCGATTATTTTCCAAGTTTTTTTATATTTTCATCTGATTTTAAATTGAAAATTATTCGGTCTCTTATTCCATTTTCATGAAAGGAACTGTTTCCCTCCAAAACATGGTTTGTTTACATTTAAAATATATCAAATGCTATCTGCTTCTTTATACGTTGGACATATTACTTTTATATATCCATTTCTTATCCCACTTAAACATATTACTCCTGTTCTAAACCATGCCAGTCCTTCCCTCCCTGCCTTATTGCAGGTTTTAATGTATCTTTCTTTTCTCCATCATTTGTTAGTAGCTATATAATTTCAGAGATTTTTTTGACATTAAGACTACCCAATGTAGCCTGGTTTTCAATACCCTGAATTCTTGTTTTTATCTCTTTCCAAAATCTTTTACCCATTCCTTCTCCCTCATTCCATATTGATCCCATGCCTACTTCTTTTATAGAATATTTTGGATTTTATATATCCAAGTTTCTTTCCCTTTGTGCTACCAAACATTGTTATTCTCCTCTTCTAGTCTCCCTATACTATACCAATATTGCTTTTATAGTCCAATCTTCCTAGTTCAATTAGAGCAACCTCAGTGAAGATCTAGGTAAGCCTAGGACAATGCTACAAATTTATCTATTCATCACATTTATCGTTTTCTGTCCTTCATTTGGCACCCAAATTTCTATTCCATACATCATTCTGCTCTCTACTATTGAACCATATACTCTCTCTAAGCATTTTCATTGTATATTTGGTATTTTATTTACTCAAGATCTGATTTTACTCATAGCCACTTTTCCTTTTCCTAATGCTTTTCATTTCCCATTATTAGAACCACAGGTAATCAATTTTCTTGACAACTTCAATTTCTCTGCCTTCCCACCACTATTTCTTCTGTTTTTTTTTTAATTTGAAACCTTTTTTCAAAACCATAATCTTAAATTTAGTTTTATTTATCTTGAGACCCCATTCTCTACAAAATGTATCTTAGCTTCTAGTGATCATTTTAATCCTACACTTGTTAAAGAACCTGTTACCACATCATCTGCAAAGATCAGACCTGGTATCTCTACTACTCTTTGTTGAATGTTAAGTTTCATAATGTCTTGATGGGTTAAATATCTGTCCCTTTTCTGATAGGGAATCCGCTATTTCATTTCCAGTTAGAACGACATGTGACAGTCCCCAATGAAAGGAGATAGTTTTATTTTATTTGTCATATTTAATTGGTGGTTAAGGAGAGAGGCATTTATTGGATATTGTTACCTTTAGTGTTGATATACAGAGAGGATTATTGTCTAGTCAAATTCTTGTGATCTGTTAACCATTTGTTGTAGTGCAGTGTCCAAGGTGTCTGCCCTGACATGGATACATTCATCACAATGACAATCCCTGTCAGACTCTGGCAAATATTTCAGGCCTTTGTCGTAATTTGATTAAAAGCAATGAATATTTACTCATTCAATTCATGTTTTGTGTAAACCGGAGTCTTGTACACAACACTCAGCACATATCTCGAAGAAAGAATCAAGGACATTAAGTCAGGTGACCATTTCCTGTAACATAAACTGCACTGTAGAGCGTAGGCTTTCATGGCCAGTATCAATTATGTTACTTCAGTCTTCTGGACTGTAAGGCCTGGTCCAATGGGATTCTTTTCCTTCATCTTCCCAGATGTTTCGTCCATGACTGCAGTAGATATCTCCAGTGGTGTGGTTGCTGTAATCTTCTTGAAATAAACATCCATTAATAGATGCTTATATGGAACTGCACACACAGCAACTACACAAAGAGCTACAAGGCAAGAACAGGGCACATCATGTGGTTGACCATTGGAACCAGTACATAAAAATGGAAGTGCCAACTTCTAAATGAAGTATCAGAGAACATAGACTATTTAATAAAAACTTTCCTATTGTGAGATCTTTCTCTCCTTCAAATTTGTCACCAAGGTACTGACTAACTCAGTATATTACACTTATAAATAAGTAGAAATGAGGGGATCAAATTCTGATTAGTAATTTTTTATTCATGAATAATTTCCACAATTTTATTTCAAGAGGGGCAGTTGAAAAGTTTTGTAAAGATTTGTTAGTTATCCTTCTCATACACTGTGCACACAGAGCGGTAAGTAGAAATGAAATTGGCAGAAAACTGGGATAGTTGTGTGAGAAGATGCCATGGAAAAAACAGAAACCCATTGTGTTATTAGGTTTCTGTACTTGCAGGGCAAACCTGTAAAGCAAGTTATGATTTTCATAAATGTCTGCCCTTTTTTGACACCATTAAATGTTGGAAAAGTAATTTCCAAATAGGACACAGCACCATTAAAGTTGTGTTTTTTTATATGATTGGGATCTGATTAAAAAAATTAAAACACGGTTTGGAAGCCAGAAACAGGAATTCTATAAAGGTGAAGGATAATGAGAGAAGTGCATCAACTTACAAGATGAATACACAGAGGACTATAGTTTGCATCAGTTTTCAGGTATGGGCCAGACTCTTTAACCTAAAAGTGCAAAACTTTTTTACTGTTCCAACATATTACTAATAGAACTACATAAGTCACCCAAAGCATATCTTGAGTAAGAGGTATGAACTTGCAAACATTAAAATGCCAGTGCAATAATTGTATTACATCAAAGTTTTAAATAGTTATTACATAAAAACATTTCTTTTTCAATTTGGGATCTAACACAATGAATTAATAATATCTTGAGTCAAACTGTTTAAAGATACTTTTTCTAGCATTAATTACTTCCATTGTTCCAAGAGTGTTTTAAGTAGCTAGACTCACAAGAGATTTCTGCCTGATTTTTTACTTTACTGTGGTGCAATGCCGTGCACTATTTTTGCTGGGATTCCTGTTTGCTTTTTTTAATTCTACAAGTGTTTAGTGCCTATCACCATGTAAGCACTCTTCCAACACCATCACTTGTACATCCTTGTCTGCAGACAAAGGACGCCCATTGCTCGGCACATTGGCAGTTGACATTCTGCCTTGTTTGAAGGCCTCTGTCCACCTTGTCACCTTTCGAGAGAGCAGGATTTGTGCACCCAGTACTTCCCCATAGGTTCCCGTAAGGGGGGGCGCGGCCCTACAGATGCTCCAGGTGCGGGCTCTGCGGACCCTGAGTGCCCGTGGTACCTCTGGCGTTACTAGAGGAAGCCGGGCCGGACTTGAGACGAGCCCCTCCCTGATAGGGAGTTGTCCGGATTGGGTTGGACTCGGCGTGGCAGTGGTTCCCGGAACTCACGGGTAATTGAGTACTCGCAAGAGCGGAGTGTCCCAGGAGAGTGCCTACGGCGTGTACCCTGGGGGCTGGTGCGCAAGCGTGTGCCAGAATCTCCGTCTTTGTGAGGCGGTGGTGGCTTCCTTAATGCTGGGGTCACTCACCCCTATAAAGGAGTAGGTCTAAGCTAGTACGACCTATCGACCAGTGAAATTCTGGCAACTGGGTGCGCTCGGCTCTTGGAGCTGCAGTTCACTCGGTGCGTCTGGGCAACGTTATCGCCTGCGGCCGTTAACCGGCGGGTCGGTTTAGTACTCTAGGTGCCGTCCCAAATGCAAAAACGATTGAGTCAACACGGACCTTTGTGTTGTACCTTGGACCCACTTACATTCCCCATAGGTATCATTTTTGTGGATTCCTGCTTCAGAGAAATGCTATTTTCACATACATATCTCGTTCTTCATGACTTTCATTTCTAACCAGTGTTGCCTACCATCTGAACTTTGGGAGGTGCTGAAACATGCAGCTCTGCTCACAAAAAACATTTGGTGGCTTCATTCGAAAGTACATTCCATACACTTTTAAACTTCGATTTTTTTGTGTTGTCCCTTGTTCACAAGAAAAAAATAGTAGGCATGACAGCTGAATTATCCCTTAAATTTTAATGCCTGAACATGTCTGCCACATTTTTATTTAAATTCAAACATACAAAAACCATTCATAGTCCATGTATTGAGTTACCTCTGGTTTCTTCCCCATTAAAAAGCAGTCATAGACTATTACCATTTTACCATTTTCAACTGAGTGGTCACCATTATAATAAACATATACTATGTTGTTTTCATTGTCCTACATGATGTCATCCTTACTTAACAGATGCTACCAAACATCCCAAAAGTTATTCAGAATTATGCAGATTTTTAACTTTCATTTTATTAACTTTGAAAAAAAATATGCTAAGTATACAGAAGGTGTGCATACTACAACAGGCTGAATAATGACTTACAACACATGCTGACGACCTCTAGAGTGTTGCCATCATTATGCACATTGATGCTAAAGTTTAGCTGGTCTGACTGTGTCAGAGTGCCATACTCATGTGTTTTGCTATATTCTCCTAATAGAGTGCAGCTCTCCAGGTCACCAGTTTCAGAGGTATCCAGACAAGCCCTACACAAATATTAAAATACATTTATTAGAACTTCAGGGACTTAGAATTGTGGAAATAAGTTAAATGATAAACAAGTGCATCTCATTTTTAGTTATTATTTCTATACCTCAGAACTATATATCTCCATTTGAGCACTTTTACAGTGTGAAAAGTAAACAATTTTTTTTCATCTGTTGATTACTCTAATTATGGAATATAATCAGTTATGGCTATTTATTTTCTCCCAGATAAAATACTGTGGCTTAATAATAAACTCAGCTGGAAACACTACATAAATCCTATTACCAATATTGTCAACTAAAGAGTAAATGCTCAGCTGGAGCAACACTGGTAAATACACAAGAAACACCGAACACATATACAGAACATACATCTAACCTACCTAAGCTGTTCAACAAAGAAAGATTATAATTATTTTGCAGGCATTATTTCTTGTGCAAAAATTTAACTTTACAATATACTGTTACCTTAATACATAATTTACACATGATACTAGTCGTGAACAATAGCTGCTTTGAAATTCTGCTTTCGCCTCAACAAATCTTCAGTTGAGGCCTGTGCAATGTTACAGGAGGCCTATAGAGTTTGTTCTTCTCTATAAAACAGATCAAAGATAGTTTAAAATATTTAAAGATGGGAAGCAATCAATTTCAAAGGAAGGTGGAGTCAGTATTCAGGTTTGTGCTCTAACAGAAGAAAATGTTAATACTGCTGCTGTAATGTAAGAGAGAATCATCGAATAATATTAAGACACTTTCAGTAATTTTGAAAATTTCACTGGATGTCACCCACACATTGGTAATTGAAATACTGCACATGAGACATGTTTGTATCTGGTGGGCTCCAAGAATGCTGATTACCAAATGGAAGGGACTTTTGCAAGCAGGTTAATGCAATTGAAGATGATGTTATAGGAAGATGCAGCTTTTTTTTTCCAAAGATAATCACTGTTGATGCAACTTGGCTGCATCATTTCCATCCTGAGAGAAAATAGCAAAGCTCTGTGATCACCAAACCCCCCCCCCAAAAAAAATAAAAATAAGTGATTACTTCTGCTATGATCATCTCATTTTTCAACATTCAAGGAATGGTTTACCAGCATGTCATACCTGTACAGAAACTATAACTATAACTTCAGAAATGTCCTAAAAACTCTGCAAGGTCACATTTCCATGCAACAAGCTGGATATTGCACCATGATAATGCAAAACCACACATAGCAAGTATTGTTGCTGAATATCTCACAAAAATCAATGTGAAGTGTGTTCCTCACCCTCCTTATAGTCCATGTTTAGCCCAGATTCTGAACAACCTGTCCAAAATATTTCCAGCATGTCTTTAAAGACTGATAAAGATGCTGGGACAGATGCGTTGCATCCAATGAGGACACCTTTATGAGGATGATTATGATCATTCTTTAATGAACAGCCCTCGTATGGGGATGATTTTTAGTTAGGTGAACTTCATAGGGCTAAGTTCCCATACTTGGGTGTCTCAAAATGTGATATCTTTTCTCTTATACTTTTTTTGGTAGCTTTCCCCATTTTTAGGTTTAATTTACTCTTTCCAATTTTTTTTCTTTACATTTCAAAATATGATGCTATGTGCTGTCTGTTTTGCTACACAAAGGGCATGTGTCTCTTGATATTTTCCCTTTTAGTTCAAGAATTATACCTCTGTCCTAGCCCATGAACATTTTTCTCTTCATTAATTTACTTACTTCAAGTAGTTTTGAATATTGGAAATTTTTCACAGTGAAATCTAGAATAATAAAGTAAATTATTTATGAGGAAATCACTGAAATTAAGATGCCGCTCTGAGAAGCTGAGTTTTTTTTTGATTTGTTCATTTACGGGAGCTCTTTAACATCTCAGATCCTCAGCGTCCCATTCAATTCAGGGCGTGAAACAGCTGACAAATTTTGCTCAGAGGCCTCTTCTTCCAGGCTTGAGGTTTTTTTTCGTGCCGTAAATGTACCACACGGGACCCATAGCCTTACTTTCCTTCCGAAGGAAGCCATACTTAGGATTTTTACGTCCAAAAAATCCATCGATCCTGGCCAGGTTTGAACCTGCGATCTTGGGAAGCTGGCAGTGGAACCATGCTGATGATGAAGGCAAGAGCCTTCGAAACATGTCCAAGTAAGTGGAAAAATTTTAGTGAAATTTGAGTGATTTGCTCATAAATAATTTATTATATTACATATTTTGGGAGGGCCTCAGTTTTAGTGATGCTGAACTTTCGGAGATTTTGCATTTATGTAAATTATGTTATATAAATTAAATTATAATTGTATAATCTTGTAAACTATATTTCGTTTGATATTTGTAATATTATCCAGTCATATTACACATTTCTTTCCTTCCCATACATTTTTTAGGATTCTATTATAGAATTTCAGCAATTTCTTTTCATTCAAGCTAGTTAGCATAGTTTGTCTTTCAATTTCCTCTAATCTATTTTTAATTTCTTTCCATTAGTCTACTCCTAATTTATTTCCCTCTCTATCTCTCTCCACAGATTACACAAACCAAACTTTCTGTAATTTTTCTACCATATATATCTTTTTATTTTGTGGCAGTATTTTATTGTTATTTCTATAATTTTGCTCACATTACTTAATCTTCTTAATTCTGATAGGTTACTTTTTTTGTGATATAAGTTTACTTGAATGGCTGCTATTTTTGATAATGTTTAAATATGGTGCACCGAACTAATTTGCTTTATATTTTCCATGATGCATGAGGGTTGCATGTGGGTTTGTGGAAGTGAAACAGCTGGAGTCAAAGTAGAGTATATGTTCGTGTAACAGGAAATTGAAAACAGGCGGGCAATGTGTGGAATAGCTGCGAAAGGAACTATTTTTTGTAGCTGTTTTCCTCAGGAATTTTCCTTTGTGTTAAATATAATTATATTCACTGTTACATATGAAGACATTTTGCAATTTTTTTTATGTTTTAAATATTCACATTTATATACTTTTGTCAATGATGAGAAATAATGCTGTTAATTAATTAACTTGTTCCAGCTGGCCCTACAGATTGGGGAATGTAATTCCATGAGGGTGTTAAGAGTGGCTGGCAGCCAGAAACAAACCATTTTCAAAAAGGCAGCCTGCACCTGCAATCATGGCAATAATGGCTCCTTTAAGAGCTACCAAAACAAAAGAGCATTATTAAGCTCATTGAAAAGTGATTCACAGTGTGTGCAATTTCAGTGCTTGTTTGCTTTTAAAACTGTTTGCATGTGTTCATGATTATTGTGCTTGTATGTATTTACATGAGTTTGCAGCATTAATAATAATCATGTGCAGTTGTGCTCGGTAACATTTCTACTGCTCCACTTCCACTGTATATATTGAAAAAAATTTGTTTTGATCCAGGTGATTCTCCATATGAGATCTTCGCATCCCTAGTGTTAACTCTAGTAAACATAAAACAAATGAATGACCATATTCAAACATTACCCTATTTTCAATTCATGCATTAACACTGCCCCTTGATGCTATCTTACCTCCACATCTCTCCATCGTGAAAAACAATGCAGTCAAATGCTGAGCCCAAGTCGCAGTACTTTTTGTCAATATTTGTCAAAATCTCTACTTGAGTATCTAAATCTTCCTTCATGAGCTTGTCATTTAGCACAGTTGGCTGCAGGTTTTTGCCCTCAAATTCCTGTCAAATAAAGCATCACTGTACAACATTTTGAAACAACATCCATAGTTACATATACAGGGTAGTTAAAAGTTACGCACCATCTAAATAACTTTTGAAGCATGTGATTCAGTGACATGAAATTCAGTATGTGGGGATAGCCATTCTGAGAACTCAAAAAATGTATTACCAACTACAACTCTCTTATTTTGAATTGAATACTCAATGTAATTTTACATTTTTGAAAAAGCTCATTAAGAGCTAGATACTTCTGTACAAAGTTTTGTTACTAAATTAAGAAAATAAAAATGTGTAGCAAATGTTTCTTTTGTTTGCTGTGTTTTATCAGACATATACTGTCCTTTGTTTATTTCCAAGGAATCATGTATATTGATATAGAAACGTCTTGTTTAAGGGATCAAATCTGACATCTAGTATGTTAAATAATTCTAGCTTAACTTAACTTATTTATATTATTATTCAAGTTGATAAGTGTCTAGGCCTAAATATGCTGAATTATATTGGTTAAAGTTAATACTTTTATAAATGTATTTAATTAAGTTAATATGTATAACATTAAGTTGCAATGTATTTAATTAGTTTTACGTATTTAATTAACTAGGTTGACATGCCTTTAGTTAGGTAAAATGTGCAAGGGATTAATCATAAGTCATAGCAACTATTTTTTTTCTTGCAAGCAATGGACAACACGGAAAATCTAAGATATATGATTAAAAGTATATGCCATTTCCTGCCAAGTAGTGCCATCAATGGAAGGCTGGATGTAGGCAGCCTCTTAGGAGAGAAGAAAATACAGGCAATTGGACAACATTGGTTCATTATGGCTTAAGCAAAAGTTACACCAGCTACTTCACAGGATTGCAAATCCATCAAGGGATAGGTCTCACAAGTAATCTATAGTGATTAGCAGTCTTAAGGTCAGTTGTATAAAAGTTGCTAACTGGAGATTACTTTTAAATATAATTTTAAAGGTAACTAGAGGTTAGTCATAATTTCTCTTAGACTATGTAATCTCAAGAATGCCATATTTCACTGTGTTTGATTCCAATTCTTCAATATCTTTTGTTAAGCAAAATCGCATTTGAATTATTTGTCATTTAGTTCTAGGAATACACTTTCTCTCTCATGAAATATACAAGAAGCACAGTGAAATTCATCTTAGATGAAATATAGGAATAATCTGAAATCTGTATATCACTCGTAAGGTTAATCTAGCATGACATTATTGAATGCAACTCTGTCTGATATTGTTACATGGAAATGAAACATTGAAGAAACCTGTATCTATATGAAATTAAAATAAATGTTACTCAGCATTTTATTTATAAATGAAGTTATGTTTCAGTACTCTGGGAAATGTTTTATTTAACAATTATAAACCCTAGCTAGTGCTTTAACTTGTGAAATTTTGCAATTTCAATTTAATTTGAGGTAAAGACAAAATAATCTTATATTAATGTTTATACAATCAAATTTTCTAAGTTGCAACTGATGGTTAATTTTAAGCTTTAAACTCAAGTTATGTTTATACAACTGGCCTTTAGAAGTAGTCTTCCAAGTACATTGACAGTCCATTACCAGCAACGGGGAAAGCACCGAATACGGCATGCAGCTCTTCTGACATATATCATTTGGTGGCTTCATTCGAAAGTACATCCCCATACACTTTCAAAGGTGTATCATTTTAGATTTTTTGTGTTGTCTCTTGTTCCCAAGTAAAAAAATAGTTTCCATGACTTATGATTTATCCTTTATATTTAATTAAGTTGACTGGTACATCATGGGAGGAAGGGTTGGTGGTGGATTGAATTTTAAAACATTGATACAGGATTTTTAAATTAGGGGACCAAAATGCTCTAAAGAGTGCATGAAATATCAAAGGGAAGTAATAAAAGGTAATTACTGGATGGGAGAAATGGAAGTTTGCAAAAAATTGGTAAGGGGTAACTTTAGAAATTTGGAGATTTTGGAGGTTTTGGAAGGAAGTAAGGCAAAGAATTGAAGATATAGAAAGTTTTTTTATTTTGTTTATTTATGGACTCTCTTAAATATCTCAGGTCATTAGCGACCCATGTCCCATTCAATTCAGGGCATGAAATGGCCAATAAATTTTGCTCAGACTCCTTTTCTTTCATGCACAAGGTTCTTATTCCCACTGTAAATCTACCACATGGGGCCCACAGTTCTACGACCCTTTCAAAGGAAGCCATACTTAGGATTTTTATGCCTGAAATACTTAATCAATTCTGGCCAGTATCTTGGGTTTAGGAGGCAAGTATGCTTACCACTACATCACTAGGACTGACAAAGATTTAGAGAGGCAAGAGATTTGGGCTAGTTTTATACATAAGAAATGGTACAGAATAATTAAAAAGGAATGAGGGAGAGAGAAAATCATGAATTGTTGTGATAACTTTGGGAGGGAAGGACTGAACTGGATGTGAGCAGGAGCATTGTTTTTAAAGGGTTTCAGAGGAAAAAATGGGAATGGAGAAGGGTATGTTATCTGAAGAGATGCTGACAGAATATTTCATTGTTTATTACAGTGTGAAGGGGTAAAGAGATGGAGGGAGGGTGTGTGGGAAGCGAAATGAGATAAATTACAGAAAGAAAATATATAGTACTAGTACATATAATGTTGACTAATATGGAGACAAAGAGAAATAGCATGATAGGGAAATACTTACGAAAAGTATGGCAGAAATGGATTAGAATAGTTAAGAAGGATAAGAGAATTGGAGTATGATTGATAAAATAGTGCTAACAATGGAAATATAAGAAGTGAGCTGATAACCTGGGTGTTGTGTAATGAGGTTTCATAAATATGAATGTTTGATTTATTAACCGTTGCCCGATGGCAATTTTAAACACCCTACTGACTGTTCCCGGATACCCAATAAACAGATCTAGTCATTTAAATGGTCCGCAATTTAAATTTCTACACTACAGAACAAACCTTTATATTTTGCTTATTTTTTATCATATTTTAATGAAACAAAAACAGAATTAAAAGACATTAAATGCAGTATGAGCTAATTACAACAAGTAATGCTGTATTTTAATGCAAAATGGGGGGGGGGGAAGAGGAGTATATTTTAAGTGCCAGATTGAATTTGTGGAGATAAAAGAGTTTTCTACTTTTTTGTCTGGAAGGCTACTACCATTCAACTCTAGTGTTCATAAGCATTGCAAGCTCTTTAGCTGAGCCAGCACACAACCGTAATAAATATTGAAATGTTTGACGTAATGCAAAGCAGCCGTTCACACATTTCTTTATCGTTCATAGAGAGTAAGTTTTTATATACAACACGTGTGTGGCTGTAGATGAAATATTTGAATCATATGATTGCGTTTGCATAACACAATAAACTTAGGTTGTATGTTCAGGTTAGCTATACAATTTTTAGCTGCTGAGATGTATAAATTAGCAACTTGATACTGGAATCTGTTCTTGGTACCACATGTTTGGGTATGTTTATTCAGAATATTTTTGTTTCAGCTAAATACTAACGAGGCAAGGTTCACTTGATAAGAAATTACAAAGTTACAAACTTGCTATTCCCAGTTCGAATCATGGTTTCAACTAATGAGACAGGGTTATGGATTCCGGAAATCATTATGGCATAAAAAGACACTTTTTTGGAGTACAGCCTGTGATGTACAGCCTCATACACAGTTCACACGTTACAGTCAACCAATTGATTTTTTACCAAGTTTTTTACCGTAGATTTAATAGCTCTCATAATTACTGGAACAAATGTATATAAAATATAACATTTAATTTCGTGTCTGAAAGTATATACAAAATGATTATATGCACAAAGTGCGCAAAGATCTGACCATAAAAGGTAAATACTTATATATCATATTGGAATGTCAAAGTACAGGCTCTAAAGAGAGGGGAAGTGGAGGTGCATCAGCTTTCACCTTTGACTTCTAGCTTGGTATAATAGAAAGGCAGTTACTACTTTATTTAATTGCAGTTCTAAAATACAGGAAAGCTACAGTCAAAACTACAATGACAATTTTCAAGTCTGATATTATACATGAATACATTGTGCATTTGGGTGGTGTTGATTTAGCAGATCAGGTATTGCAGGCATATCCCTTTTTATGAAAAACTGTAAAACGGTACAAAAAACTGTTTTTCCACATACTGGATATCACCATATACAATTGCTTGGTAATTTGGAGAGCTCTAAACCCACAAAAAAAAAATTACATATCTGGATTTTCACTTATCAATTGCTCACAGCCTATTTGCAAGCTACCAAATTCAGAGGCCTGTACAAAAAGGGGGTAGAAATTCTAAAATCCCTGACACCCTCAAATTGCCAGAAAAACATTTTCCCAAATGGTTACCATCTAAGGGAAAAAAGTTGCATCCATTTCAGAAATGTGCAGTATGCCATAAAAGGGACACACTAAGGAAATCAACATGATTTATGGTGAATGCAGAGATGTGCCCGTATGTCACTACTCATGCTTCGAGGTGCATCATTCAAAATGCAACTTTGGAAAGGTTGAATTATTTTATAGAATTAATTTCAGTTTATTATTTAAAGAAATATT